>RMBW01000049.1:0-225304 GCA_004009845.1 Davidsoniella eucalypti | reverse complement strand
AACAACAACAGAAATATAAACAAACCGTTCGTATATCACATGTACATATATCAGTCGCTAATCTACTTAACGGTAGTTCTCACTAACACTTCCCACTAGTTAAGCCTTACTTTTGCTGCATTCTGTTGCTTAACTATATTTGTCCTACGTGAGTAAGCAGAAACATAGCTAGTGTAAGGAAGTGTGGCTCGCCATGACCTTGATCACTACTTCGTCGACTTGCTATATTATAGCTTATGTAATTGGACTATATTAAATGACAATGTCACCAGTCTACAACTCACTTAGGTGATGAGGAGTGCAGCACTACATTGCCAGTTCTCTGTTCATAGCGAAGTGAGATAATTTGCATTGAAGACATAAACATATATGAATAGTCTATTTCCGCTGTTCATAAGTCTATCTGGTTTCTCTAAAGAAACAATACAAACCGACCCTAAGCTAAAGTCTTGGCATTTGCTTGTACTACATCACGAATGTTGAACCATAGCCACAACTCTTTATCCACATACTATGCATTTTACTATGGCTACTGATGTCACGGACTAAAGTTGGTATTTGCTTAAATATACACCTAAGCAGATAGCATAGAAACGGGTATAAATAGGGACCTATTCCCCCCGTTTTCCAACAGTTATTAGCTCTCCTCTCCATCGGCAACAATCGAAATCGTCTTTCTAGATTGTGTGCCTCTGTCCCTTCCTAGTTTGTGCCAACTGAAGCTTCCAATCCCACCTCGGCTTCTCAAACGCCACTAGACAAGAATGTTCTTCTCAATGCCTTCTATATCAACTATTAGCCACTTTATGCACTAAAAGAAGTCTTTGATAGGCATTGGCAGATTTATTGTCAAGTTTTCAACCTAAGGATGTGGCCCTTTCCGACATTGCCTGTGTGACTATTGTATTCATGATATATGTCTATTGACGACTAGAGAAGTTGCTTTGGAAGAGTTTAAGTTGCTGGTGTACGAAGCTGTTCTTCTTGCATCAAGCTTCACGTAAACTATTCGAAAATCTTCTAAATGAAACTTTGCACCATTTGATATCATGATTATTGGTATGTAGGAATGATAGATTTACAAAAAGTACAAAACTAAGAGATTTCTTGCAATTTGTTCCATCTTAGACGCTAAATACTATGTCATAAGGCCAAACTATCGCATGATAGACCTTTGAGATAAGCATACTTATGTTCGACAAAAACGTAATATAGCTAGTTCAATATACCCTATTAAGGATTTTCACTAATACACACTCAAATAACTTTTTCTTGCTAGTTAGAAATTCATGAAGCCGCTGTACTCATTGCTCACTTTGGAACCAAGATGTTTCCTATCAATAAATTCAATGGCTGCCTTCTCCAGTATTTCTAAATAGTTGTGTACGAGTGCTCATTTGATGTTAAAAGAAGATTGGTACAAATATTTTGACAAACTCCACTTACAAATTCAACTGGTTAAAGTCCGAGTCCTAGTAAACTATGACTTCATATAGGACTTTTCTTTAGGACGTTTCTCAGGCCATACAATTCTTTGGGTATAAGAAGACGGCCTTTCTCCCCATCCAGGTGGTTTCTCCTTTCTCAAACTTCTTCCTCAACAACAGCTTTTGGTTCACTTGGCTAATACCATCCAAGCAATTAACACAACTATCTTCGTACTAACACATAGTGAAAAAGGTTTACTTTCTCGTCATAATATAAAGGATAAAAATTTATACCTCCGATAAAACTCGTGACCTGCCAACACAGCACTAGAATATTTCATAGTTACAGCATCACGACTTGTTAAATTGGAGGCTCAAAAAACAGTTTTCGAGAGAAAGACGTTATAAGTAGTCTCGACTTTAGACTTGGACTAAAAGTCTTGGCATTTTACGCAAGAAATTTTGACAACCCTTATAATCATCATCTACTTTGGCAACCCTCATAGCAGCCGACACGCAGTCATATGACGAGTCACGTGAGATGGATAATGACACAATGTGGCTGCCTATGGCTTGAGGTTGCATTGTAGTCATAATCATATTGCAAGACTCTCATATCTCATTCCTTCAGTCTATCACATTTTTCAAATACATCAATATATGATATATGCTAGTGAGTGGCTATGAGCCTAGTAGTATCAGAATATAGAGTAGCAATCATACACAGCCAAAGGAGCAATGTCAGCTGATATTTTTGCAGGCTTGACTATGAAGATTCACAAGAAGTTCTTATATGTAAGATAGGCTCAACATTTCGTGACCCTATATACATATGTACATATGCAACGGCCTTCCCTCGGCATAGGTCTGTAGCCAAATGATTGTATCTGCATATGTATTTAACTCTTCAACATCTGTGATGGTAAGACAACAAGCGAATATGTAAGAAACTGGGCACCACAGCCTGATTACATTTCTCGTTTGATAATTTCTACCCAACTTCTTGGTAATGACAAGAATACATTGGCCAACTCATCCCCAAAAGGACTGCACTGATTATTTTTTCCGGAGTCCTCTGAAAGTGCAGGTTTATCGATCCCTCTCTTAAACCCCGCCCACCTCTTCAGGCTGTACAATCTTCTGGCACTGGAATTTTATGTTTTCATTCTTCTCTTCATCCGAAGTCAGCCTCTTCATAATAGCTCACTATTCTACTGTTCTCAGTATATGTCTTTGTCAAGTCAGGGATCTCGTGATGCCCAGAAAGAAATTCTGCTTGAAATGTTCCGAATGGCTCCTAGGAACTATTGTGTTTCCAAGAGCTTGGGCAGATCTAAAGAATAACGTCCCCCTGTACTTTGAGTGGTATTTTAGGGGTGCCATTGATTACCACCGATCCATCACACCTAAGTGTGCTGCCTGCGAAATATTAGTTGCAGGTATCAATGTCAAGCGAAGATACAACATCCACAGATACCAATTCTGTGGTGCAACCCTAGAACCACAAAAGATCACCGACCTGCTCGACATAGCTTCAAAGCAAACCAAAAGCAACAGAATAAAGTGGCGATCCGAAGTCTATTTGAGTGCCGGTGGAGGAAGGGCATTCATTAGCTTTACTGCAATCTACGAAAAGTATGAGAATCGCTGGAGTGTCGTCGATATCGAAAAGTCGTCACGAGTCTCTCCACGTTTTGAAGTTGGCATGGTTCAGAGCTGGATAGAGGCATGTGACAAGAGAGAGCATGATTTTGAACCATACGAGACCACAGGTAAGTTTAATTAAGTCTTACCGGGCTACAACAATATACAAGGCAAAGTACTAACATTCAGGCTAGCTATTCATGAGCTTCCTCCAGAATTTCGGTTGATCGATGTCCACAGGATGTGTTTAGTCAAGCCTAGACTCCAAGACTCCCTAAAGTACGTTACCGTGAGCTACACATGGGAAACCCAGCTGGGTGGCAAGGAGATCCTCCGGTTGACATCCAAGTCACTTTCGTTGTTTCGTCGTGAAGGATTCTTCAAGGGCAACACTCAAGTTCCTAATTTGTTATCTGAGTGTCTGGCGCTTTGCACAGAACTCGGCTTCTCTTATCTCTGGATTGACCGATATTGCATTCTCCAGGATGAAAGTGAAGATTCCCGGGAAGATCGCCATGCCCAAATCTGTGCCATGGACAAAATCTACCAGGCTGCTCATCTCACCTTGATTTGCGCCCCTGGTGGCAAAGATATTGACTTTCTGCCGGGCTATCAGACCGACCGTGAGCCAATTTACCTTGAAAAGGTCCTTGGCGTTTATAAGTTTTCAAAGGTTGGCCAGGGCTACCAAAAAAGCCATTGGAACACCCGTGGATGGACATTTCAAGAAGATATACTTTCTCGACGAAAGCTTTACATCACCGATAGATCTGTTGAATTTCGTTGTAAATGTGGCGTCAATTCGGAATCTTTGATATGGGATCGAGACCAACCTTGCTATCTAAAGCCATCATCACGCAATCCCGTTCTAGCACAGTACCACCATTCTGGATTTATACCGGCCGAGCAATATCTCCTTCGAGGACAAGTGTTGAAGTCTTGGCTTTCATATTCGGTAGTAGAAAATCAAACCTTTGAGAAATTTCAGCGGCTTGTTTGTTTTCTTAGGGAGACCAAAGAGGTCTCTCTACACGGGCACCGTGGAGTCAAAGCCATTGATCTGTGTCTCCAAGAGCCTACAAACCTGGGTGACATCTCCTCCGTCATGACGTCCCTAGTTTTTTCATTCAAATGTCTTTCTTCTTCTCTCAAACTCGGTAACTTTGTTGCTGAAGTTGTCTCTTATGGCTATTTTGTATCGCCGCTGTCTGAGGGCGTTCTCGATGAAATCCTTGTAGTGCTGATGAAGATCAAAGAAATGATTCGAGCTATAGAGAAGTTGGACGATGTCCATCGGAAACTACGAGACTATTACTACTTGGAAATGTCACCGAAGGAGGACGATGTAAGTGGCATCACGCAAGAAGCATGCGCCATAATCAACCAATTCTGCCCATTGATGGAAGCCATCGATTTACAGCATCAGATTGCTATTTCTATTCCGCTAAGACGACACGGTGATATTGTATCATATGAAGATGATGCCACTTTCTATTCTTTCGGTCCCATGTCTACTTCCTATGACCAACTTGTTTATCTTCAAACACTACTGTTCTTCAAAAGGTATATCATGCGTGGTGTTCGTATCGGAATGCTCGATTCTAAAAAAATGCATTCCAACATGAAAGATCACTACATTACTCTAAAGGACGACATCGAATACTTGAACGATCAAAACATTCTTCACCTCGATCTATCCGCTTTTTTCGAACCAAGTTTCAACTGGGATACGTTTGATTGGCTTCGATTATCAGTCCGTATTGCAAAGATCTTTTTGTTGGGCGATTTCTGTGATCAACGCCAAGTTTTGGCAATGCACGAATATTTGCAGCTTGGAAGTTCTGACATATCCTTCCCTCATGTTTGGCTCAGTCCCGAACACACATATCACGACTTGTTAAACGTAATACGCGACATGAGTACACATGTGAAACATCACGGCCACGACACCCTTGATCAACAAAAGCTACAATCTTTCCGGGACAATATCGACAACTATTCTTCTATAATCTCTCTCTATCACAAAATAATCGAAATCGACACCCTCGACACTGATACATCAACCGAACAAGAATTTATTCGAGCTGTTACAAAAGTCGAAAGTAAAGATATGCAGAAACAAGCCGATTCTAATTTGTGGGACGAGTTCTGTGACCATCTTGATAGATATAGTTATCGGAAGCTATCCCGGCCTACGGATGTTTTGAACGCATTTCAAGGCGTTGCGTCAAAGCTAGAACGTAAATGGAACATTCCTTTTGCATCCGGAATCCCTTTGAAATACATGCTACAGAGCTTAAGTAGTGGAGTAATTTCTGGTCGTCAAAGAAATGAAACAGCCCCATCATGGTCTTGGGCATATCGTGTCGGGTCCATCGTAACCTATAATTTCCATTTTAAACTTACGACATTCATCTCGCAAATTCGTCACATCAACCAGGAAGGAGACATTCGAACGTTATTGACGAAATCCAACGACAGCTTGATTGTATCTCCTAGAGACAAAATCACCATAGAAGAGACCAGGATCGGAGCTTTACTTCAGAGAAACGACATCATCGAAATATTGCGCAACAAGACCAATCCAATTCCAAACTCCCTGATTCTGACTAGTTTTGTCCTTCCAATTTCTTTAAAGGAAGATCGTCATGGCAAGGCCAGAATCTACGAAAGTCCGAGTGACAATAATGATTTTCGTAGTGACTTGGAAGTTGACTATCATCACCGATTTATCGATTTCAATGTAACACAAAAACAGGAGTTTATACTGCTGTCTTTGTGCAATGAAGAGACCATGTTTGATCATCATAGCATGACATGCTTGCTACTAAGGCTAGCTATGAACTCTACTAAAGTCTTTGGGATTCCAGTTTACATCAAAGAAGATGTGATAAATATTACTCATAACATAGATAACTTTCGTGTTCAGACATCTATCATAGTATAGTAAATATTATAACAACAGTCTCAGTCACACTTCTAGAAAACAAAACAACGAGCGCATGATATTCATAAGTGTAAACTCTAATAGAAAAAAAAGCCAAGTAGTTATAGCTGGTATTGTAATATGAAACTAGTGTATTGTTGTATGTTTAGATGTCTGACAGTGTATTCTGTGCAACCACTAGGACTAGGTTTAAAATCGACCTTTGATTTGATTATATTTAACGTCTGCCAAATCTCTAAGATCATACAACAGATATTTAACGTTGTGCCTGTATATTAAAGTTGTTTTGGCAATTTTAAAGTGTAAAGACTAGGTTGAAATGTAGCGATAAGTGCAAAAGCAAAGAAAGGTAATAGTAGAGGAAAATAGTAGAAAGAAGCAGTAAAAACAACATAGAGGAAACAAGAAGAGCGAAAAAACCTTGTCACAGCTGTAGAATCATCAAAAGAAAGCAGCACCCAATCAAAACATCACTTACATGCTCCTCAGGCCAGGAAGCCCTCCTCACAATCCGCGAAATCGTCCTCGTCTTGATTCCCCAAGTCCGAGGGACAGACTGGGAGTGTTGCACCGTCACCCATGCGGCCTTCTCGAGCCACACCTTGGGTCACCCGCCTCAACTCGGGTTTCAGCCATCAGGATGCCCACGGTTCAGGCGAGCCAGGCTGAAGTGGTCTTTGACATATGTTGTTGTAGTATCTTGAACGTAGTTTCAGACCTCGGGTCCATCGATCCGCCTTGGGAGAACACTATGGGGTAGAACTGCTCGCCAGCTTCAAGGGGGGGCATTTACCAATCTTAACGTTGTAACTCTTGTTCAGAATGGTAGATGCTTCCCTTGACGTCCTCCGCTTGACAAGCTCAATAGCTTTGTATGTGCGGGTCGGTCGCTGGTGAGAACATCCCTCGAGAGGGGAAATCGGGCTCAGGGCCTCACGAAACGGTGCTTCGAGGACGACAAATGTCGAAAAAGAAAACGAGAATGGACAGCATCATTGGGGATATGTGCCGGTCGCTCTTAAAACCCGCGACGAAGGGGAAAAATTCGTCTTTGGACGGAGGGGGAGGTACTCGAACTCAAAGTTACCCCCCCCCCCGAGGGTTGTAGGAGGGAAGGTTGAGGGTCCCGGTCGGCTTTCGGCAGGTCCTTTATAATGCCTTCTAAGCCCCAAATTCTCAACATACGACCATATCAACCTTCCCTCCTACAACCCTCGGGGGGGTACCTTTGAGTTCGAGTACCTCCCCCTTTGTCCAAAGACGAATTTTTCCCCTTCGTCGTGGGTTTTCAAGAGCGACCAGCACATATTCCCGATGCTGCTGTCCATTCTTTTTATCTTTTAGACGCTTGTCTTTATTGATGCATCGAGTTATGAGGCCTTGAGCCCGACTTTTTTCCTCTCTCGAGAGATGTTCTCACCAACAATCGCCCCCTTTTCGCCACACTCTCTTGCGATCGCTGGTCTCCCGAGTCACTACACACTACAAAGCTCAGGGAGACACACTCATACTCGAAGGGCAACCTATTTTTGAAGGTTCCGGAAGCCCAACCCGCGGCGCGGGAGTCTTGTCGCTGTGCCTCTACCATCGCACCCGACTCGACTACGCCAATTTTTCTCTTCTCTCGACACTCGATCACCAGCCTCTTGGAGGCGCGTCGGATGGTGCGGTCACCTGATTACGTGGATGGTAGCCCCACTTAGGGCTTGGATGATGTGGGTCTTTTTTATGGGGAATGGTTTGAGGATGTTTTGAAGTTACAGGGGGTATCCCTGAAGGCGTCCTATGGAGACCCGGGAGGGTAGTCCGGACCCGGACTAGGATACGGGTGGCAGTGGATAAGATATACCGGAGACAGAAAAATCGGCACGACCGGACTCGAAAATCCACTCGTAATAGTTTAGGAAGAGAATAAATATAACAACAACAACAACAACAACAACATACGACCATACTTCGCGAGCACACTACTTGCCAAGATGCAGAGTGCTATCGACTCAGCAACACCTACTCGATTAGTCAAGGGGACAGGTTATAGATGGTGGGGGCCCGAATGCCGAGAGGCCAAACGAGAACTCTCTCAGGCCAGAAGGACATACACCTCGCTACTCCGCCTGGTGAAGAGCGGAGCTACCAACCTAACGGATGACCTCACCCTAGCAGAAGGTGTCTATAAGACTGCAACAGCACACTTCAACAACACAATCGCCAATGCTTGTCGCGAATTTTTCAGAAATGTGGTTTCCACCCTAAACTCGCCACAGAAGGCCTTCCATGCCGCGAAATGGCTCATCAGACCCCAGAAGTCCAGATCCCCTGCCCTGAAGAAAGCCAATGGAGTGATGGCCGAGACCTCAGAAGACAAACTGCAAACTCTGCGAGACGCACACTTGAAGGGCAAAGGTCTCCCAGACATAGACCGACCTACAGTAAGAGCAGACCTCAGTGAAAGATGGACACCCATAGAAGAGGAGGAGGCTAGAGAGGCGGTTTTCAAACCTCTGAACACAGCCCCTGGAGAAGACCGTATTCGGAACAAGGACCTTGCTGACAGCTGGCCCTTCCTTGGGAGAATAATCACACACCTCTTCAATCTCTGCCTGAGCACAGGCTACCACCCTCAATGCTTCAAAATGGCGGTTCTGGTCGCCCTCAAGAAGCCTGGGAAAAAGGACTACAGTGACCCAGCCTCATATAGACTCATTTCGCTACTATGTACGCTGGCCAAGGCACTGGAGAGGATCGTAGCTAGCAGACTGGCCCGCGAGTCGGTGAGAAGACGTCTCTTTGTTGGCAACTACACCTGCGCTTTACCAAGAAGATCTGCGTCAGACTTGGTAACAGCACTCGTCAGCGAAATCAAAGAAGATCTCAGAAAAGGGAAAGTGGCAGCACTCCTCACATTCGATGTCTCTGGAGCCTTCGATGGAATTATGCCAAACAGAATGGTAGCCAGACTTGTGGAACAAAACTGGCCCCCATACCTGACCAAATGGACTCAATCTTTTCTTGAAGGACGAAAGGCCCAGGTGGTGTTGGACGGAGTGAAAGAGACACCTGGCCCGACATCAGGCAGCTTACCACAGGGCTCGCCAGTGTCACCCATTCTCTACTCACTGTACATGGCCCCCCTCTTCACCGGAAATCCAGTCAAGCTGAAGGGATATATGGATGATGGGGCCTGGAAAGTCACGGATGACACTCACGAAGGATGCATCGCCCAGTTGAAGGACCACCTAGCAGCCACGACCAGATGGGCCACGGAAAACGGCCTAAAGCTAGACCAGAAGAAATTCGGCCTCATCCACTTCTCAAGAAGGACAAGGAAGAAAAGAGGAGAAGATGACAACCCCGCTCTACAGGTGACCGGTCTCCCAGTCATAGAGGCAACACAGAAGGACAAAGCACTAAGGTGGCTAGGAGTATGGTTTGACAGAAAACTGGCTTTTAAACCACACGTGATTGAAACAGCAAAGAAGCTAGAGAGGAATGTCGCCGCTTTGCAAATCCTGAAAGGGTGCAAGCATGGCGCTCCAGTAGAAGAAATCATTAGAGTGGTAAAAGCTATCTTCGTGCCAATCATCACATACTGCGCAGCCGCCTGGTGGGTCGCAGGTGAACACGGCAACAAAGGCAAGATTGACACTATCTCCAAAGCCTTGAGGAAAGCACTACTGGCGGCACTGCCGGTCTACAACACCACACCTACAGCACTTCTCCACATGCTCGCAAATCTGCCTCCAGTGCAGATTCTCCTAGACTATGCAGTCAAAAGGGAAGCCGTTAGATGGTATCAACTAGACCCAATGCACCCACTCATGAGAGGAGTCATCCTAAGATCGGGAGCGGTCAGACAGGCCCTCCCCCACATCAGGGATTTACTGAGCAGCCTTGGGAAATCTATTGTTGCATACGGAACTTTCGACCCAGTTCCAGCCACAGCAGACACCCCACCACCAGAAGCCATTCTGGTGGGCCTAGACAAAGCAGCAGCCGCAGCAAGACACCAACAACTACGACGAACGAGGCCACCTACTGATGTGTGGTTGTATACAGATGGGTCAAAGATGGAAAATGGATGGACAGGGGCAGGTTGGACCGCCTCACAGGGTACAAATCTCCTGCTCAAGGGAAACGAAAAGTGTGGCAGCATGAAGGAAGTCATAGACGCTGAAATCATAGCCATCTTACGAGGACTTGAAAACCTGGAGATGGCGTCCCTGAAGGACTGTGATACAGTCTGGCTTTGCCTGGACAATCAAGCGGCAATCACCCGCCTGACCAGCCCGAAGAATAAACCAGGCTCATCACAGGCTGAAGTGGACAGAGCACAAACCATCATCCAGGCCATTAAGACGAAGCGCCGGAACAGAAAGGTACACTGCATATGGGTACCTGGACATGAAGGTGTAGTTGGAAATGAAGAGGCGGACAAACTAGCCAAGGCAGCGGCAGTGAACCCACACCCGGGACAGTCTAGACAGGAACTCAGAATGTATGAGGACCCTGACATGAAAATGTCAGTCGCCAAAGCTAGGAGGAGGATACATGAAGGACAACAAGAGGACTTTGAAAGGTGGTTTAGGAACCAGGCGGCCATTAGAGATAATGAAGAACGCAGAACCCTGGGTTTCCCCAATCTGAAGCGTTCAGCCGTACCAGGAGGACCGAGAAACATACAAGGAAAGGTTTTAGCCGCTCTATCTGGGCACGGCGATTTTAAGGACTACCATACCGTCCGAAAGCACGAGAATGCAGTCCTCACATGTGCCAGATGCGGAAAAGACAAAGATAGGACTCACTTATGGACCTGCCGAAGACGAACCAGACCTTGGAGCACCCGATTCACCCTAAAGCTGCTTGCCACGTTCAAGGGGAGACGGACGCTAGCCAAAGCTCTGATACGGGACGAAGAACAAGCCAACTATCAGGGCTACAGTCGTACAATCACCTTGTAAGACCTTCTGATGGAAAACTTTATACAGGGGTGGGGAAGGATGAGGACGTGAGGGACATGAAGCCCGGGAGCGGACGCCAGGTAACTGGATAGAGCTCGGTCTTTCATATCAGGCGTGAGGAAGAAGAAAATGGTGCTCAGAAAAATCGAGATACATGTACTCAGTGGGTTGACCCTGTGCTTGTAAATGCTCGGACTCGAAAATGGTATTAGCTAAAAACTATGTAGATCCAAGAGGATAAATAGAACAACAACAACAACAACAACAACATACGACCATAGCTCAACCTTCCCTCCTACAACCCTCGGGGGGGTACCTTTGAGTTCGAGTACCTCCCCCTTTGTCCAAAGACGAATTTTTCCCCTTCGTCGTGGGTTTTCAAGAGCGACCAGCACATATTCCCAATGCTGCTGTCCATTCTTTTTATCTTTTTAGACACTTGTCTTTATTGATGCATCGAGTATGAGGCCTTGAGCCCGACTTTTTCCTCTCTCGAGAGATGTTCTCACCAACAATCGCCCCCCTTTTCGCCACACTCACGCGATCGCTGGTCTCCCGAGTCACTACACTACAAAGCTCAGGGAGACACACTCATACTCGAAGGGCAACCTATTTTTGAAGGTTCCGGAAGCCCAACCCGCGGCGCGGGAGTCTTGTCGCTGTGCCTCTACCATCGCACCCGACTCGACTACGCCAATTTTTGCTTCTCTCGACACTCGATCACCAGCCTCTTGGAGGCGCGTCGGATGGTGCGGTCACCTGATTACGTGGATGGTAGCCCCACTTAGGGCTTGGATGATGTGGGTCTTTTTTTTTTGGGGAATGGTTTGAGGATGTTTCGAAGTTACAGGGGGTATCCATGAAGGCGTCCTATGGAGCCCGGGAGGGTAGTCCGGACCCGGACTAGGATACGGGTGGAAGTGGATAAGATATACCGGAGACAGAAAAATCGGCACGACCGGACTCGAAAATCCACTCGTAATAGTTTAGGAAGAGAATAAATATAACAACAACAACAACAACAACAACTACGACCATAGCTGATAGAAAGCACGGGATCCCGTCCGCTCTCCCCTAGTTAAACTATCAAGCGCTCGATCAGTACTACGGTGGGTGACCACGTGGGAATACCGGGTGTTGTATGTCTTTTTGGTCTTTGTGCACCTTTTTTGCTATAGTTTTCCGTAATTCTTACGTCATATCCATGACGCTGTATACAACCTCCGTACTTTGAGTTCACGGTACCTCCCCCTCATCTAAAGACGAACTTTTCCACTTCGTCGTGCATTTCTAAGAGCGATCAGCACCGGTTCCCAATGCTGCTGTTCATTCTCGCTTTCTTTTTTCAACATTTGTCATTTTTGATGCACCCAAGTTGATCAATATGTCTATGCATTGTATGGAGAATTACCGTCAATATGTTATTTTTAAAACCAACTCTTCAATCTTATCTTCAATCAGGATGTTCTTCTACATCGCCTTGAGTGTTTATTGTGATAGTACTTGATATATTTGCTGCTAAAATTTTCTACATCTTGCCATATCTGACTAATACAGATTCTTGTACTTTACCCTTAGTGTTTTAGAGTATGTATACCTGCCCTTGATGTACTTGCACTTATAACTTGCCTTTTCTATTGCGTTTGGCCCAGTAAATTTATTCCAGTGCTATTTGAGTCCAAATACTAGTAGTATTGCTGCGGTTCTTTTAAAGTACAGTTCATAAATTATGTACTCCTTCAGCGAAAAGAAACATAAAAGGCAAGCTAGTTAATTTCCACTCCCTAGCTAGTACTCATCTTTGTGAAGCACTTCAAAGTTGTACCCAATTCTGAATAAAGATTACTACTTCATACAAAAGTATCAAATACTTATAGTTAATATCATTTATTTTCTAATTCCTCCATAGATCTAAACATTCTATTCCATAATCATACACAAAAACATATTTAGAGGTTAAAGTATTGAAAACAAAGCAATCAAAAAATTCAAAAATCTTTCTTAGTAAGCAAAGTCATACATAATTACCGTTTCTACATAGGTTTTAGACATCATACATATAGCTAGTCTTGAATTGAGTTGAGAATAAGGACAAGGGCTCATTTGTATGTGCGTTTAGCTCTCAAAAGTCACTGACTAATACCTAGGGCTGCCTGCTTCTGCCGGATCTCCAGTCGAGGGTGCACGGCAGTGGCTAAAAAAGCTCCGTGATGCCATGGCCTTTGATCGCACCTCTCTCACTGCTGCTCATGAAGCGCAGGGGAGATCCGCGAACCGCCACCGCCAGCCAGCTGAGAAGTTCCATGTGGGTGATACAGTGTATCTTAGTACTAAAAACATTTCTACAGCTCGTCCCTCTCGCAAACTCGATTGGCTAGCCAAACGCTACAATGTCACAGGATTAGTAGGTAGCCATGTGGTCAAGCTCAATGTTCCAGGCAACATTTGGCCAAGTTTTCATGTCAGCATGGTGCGCCGAGCCGCTAATAGTCCGCTCCCCTCTCAAGTCGTACAAGATGATGAGTCGGGGCCGGTGACAGTTGATGAGTCGGGGCCGGTGACAGTTGAACTTAGTCATGGTTGATTTGTCAAATTATTTTTTTCTTGGTATCTGGTTATTTGTTCCATTGTTTTCTGGCCCCTCCAATTTTCATCCATGTTTTTAGATTTTTTTTTAGCCTCATATATTTTAGAGCAGTTAGAACATTGAGGGGGGGGTAGTTGAAAGGATCTAGGACCCAATCTTGTTGGTTGTGGTATCTACCACAGCCGTTACCTTTGTCTATATAAGGAGGCCGTTTCCCTTCCTTATTCTTGTCTTCTCCACTGCTTCCCCCATGCAAAATTTGTTCTTGTTTTTTGTGTTTCTCTGTTTTTCTTTTTGTTAGTTCGGACCTCGTCGAGGACTATTAGGGTTTCTCAACGTTTAACGATTTACTAGGGTCTGATCCACGTGATTCACATAAAGACGGTAAAACGAGAAATAAATAAATAGCACCAAGCCGAAGCACGCACCGAGAAGGAACGACTCGAGAAAGAAGCTGCTCGAAAGTTCAATGTGCTTTCTGACTTCTCAACACATCTTTACAACAGTTTTTCACTCAACTACCAAGCATCGAAACGAGCCAAATAAAGCATTCCATGCAACTGGTGGGCCTACTTCTTGAAATCTTGGACCAACTTCGAGAGCATTCATGAACAAAAGTTCACTCACTTCTATACTTTCTTCGGTGAACAAGAACTATTTCCAAGCTTTAGCAGTATTGCCTCCAACCAGAAAAAGCTGGCAAAGCCATTGTCATGTGAGGATCATGTTTTTATTTTCTCGACTGGCTGTTGAGGACCATGTTGAAACTATTATCAAACTATTTTTGCAGCATAAAGAACCTGGCAAAAAAACAGCATACGATTCTATCGAAAAAGTGGTTTTCGATGTCAACTCACGATATTATGCGGTTGCTCAATTGGCAAACGAATCTTCAATTCACCCTAGTCGACCACCAAGGATACGGGTAGCTCATCCCTCCAAATATCGGCATATCAGATTCTGATCTCTCGGATACCGACGCTCCGCCAGATGCTAGCCCATCAGATGCAACAGATAATGTTACATTGTATACTAACTAGTATTAGCTCAGGGCTGTGTATCTTAGGATACCGATGTGCTACATAGCTCTATTTCCACCTTAATAAAAATAAACTAAATAAAAAAAATCTTGTTATGGGAAGTCGGGGTCTGAAAGTCTGAACGTTCTAGAGCTTTTGCTTTAGCACTAATTGAGTCGCCTGTTAGGACCCAATAGAAAGAAAAAAGAAAAGAAAAGACCTGTCCATTCCCCGTCAAGTTTCGTGTAATTAGGAAGATGTCCAGCGCAATCTCTATGATTGGTCGGTGAACTTACTTTTATACAGGCAGGAAGCTGAATCGGAGTCACGTGATGGCGCGTGAGTTTCCTGTGCTGTAAGTTGTAATTCAAGCCAAACTCGAATGATAGCAAGTTGTATCGATCTTTAGCTTTCGAATTTGATTTAATTACCACCCTATTATCATTCCGTTAACATTGCCATTTTACTTCAGTGGCCATGAACAGGAGTGTTGGTGGCCTTTTTCAAGAGATAAATGATCTTATCAAGTCAACAGGCCATCAAGGTCTACGGGCTGTCAAGCGAGAGCATGAGGCCGATGATGACGCCCCTCAGAGGCGTGGCAGAAGGCCAACCGATGACAAACCAAATAACTTATCTGATAACCAACTCAGAAATACTATTGAATCTGGTATTATTCAGCAGATGACTGTTGGTCACCTAAAAGATAACTTGGTAATGTCCCAGGGCCTCGAGGCAGATCTTATTAGCAAGTTGAAACAATGGTTGGATACTCGCTAGATTTTAGGCAGTCATGGGAATAGCTCCATTAGTCTCAAGGTAGAAAGCTACATAGTTATGTGATATGTTACACATGGTAACACGCTTGTCTTAGTGAGATGTTTACCGTCATGGCCCACAAATTATATACTTGGTGATTCACAGATATCTTATCTGATGATAATGAAATATATAATGTAATATTGATGCAATGTATATTATGATATGATAATTCCCAACTGAATTTACACTCCCCTCTTCTCAATCTATGATAATGCTCCAATCAAGCTATATCCTTTATAGTAGCCAAAGTTGTACCAATGACTACAAGGTAAAGGTATTTCTATCATGCAATGCTAATTGGCGTAATGCGATTGTTCTCGGATAAGAGAATTGTTATGCAATAAGGCGAGTACTAAGCATACACAAAGTAGCAAGCGCCCAATGTGGTTACTTGTGACTGCTTAGATGCAGTAAGGCGACTTGTTTACCTCGTTGAAGAAGCAAGAGGTGCTAGGAGGGCAGTGACCAGCGAACTATATTGGACAAAAGCATGCAATGTTAGTCTATGGAATTTCTCTGATTGTAACTTGGCATATGTTTCTACTTGAAGAAAGAATATACAGCCTAGCAGTATCAAAAGGGGAATGTTAAGAAGAGAAAGAAAGAAAAACTTACCACCCAAAGACCCTGAACGTCGCAGGTAGACCAGCCATCGGGGCCCTGACCCTCGCTGGGCGAGCACTTAAAGGTGCCAGGGGCACACTTCTCCGGGACAGGAGTACCAGTAGGCACGATAGAAGAAGTCTTCGAAGGGGCAGCTGCAAGAGCAGTGCCCTCCGGAGAGGGAGCAGCAACGGCCATGGAGGCAGCGAAGAGAGCGGCAATGGCGAAGGACTTCATTTTTGCGAAAGGGGGGGGGATAGTTTGATATTAAGGTGAAGAAGAGTTATTAAGTAATGTTGAGAAAGTGTTGAGCGTTGAGAGAGTGAGGGTGAGTGATAGAGAAGAGATATTTTGTTTGGATTGTACAGAGGACGTCGACTGCCTTTATATCTTTTCTTTTCTTGATTTCATTACTGTCCACTTTCTACTTTACATAGCTTGGGTCTCACTCATACACAAGACTATCCGGACAACGCCGTTATTCAACAATGCTATCTTCGCTAAAAGCTTGGCCATATTACCAAGAGGATGTCAAAGCTTCCATGCTATTGAACCAACTGCATCCGACTCTCCGTCTTTCTTTCCCTGCTCTTCTCTATGTCAGCACAATATGAATCGTTTTCTTTCTTATATCAGCATGGGCCTTGCACCGCCGCTGGTTTAGTCCGTTCGAGTCTTTCCATCTCCAACTTTGGAAATCTGCTGGCTTCCTTTTTAGCTTCTTTGTTGTTGCCCCTGCTATACTTCCCAGGGACAAAGAATATTATAATGGCATGTTCTTTATTTACTTTCATCGTTACCCCTCTAGTCTTGGTCTAGATCTACTCCTCTGGGTGTACAACTAGGTCAGCCCTATGGAAAAATAGTACATATCTAAATAGGAGGTGTAAGTTTAAGGCTGTCCCGCTGTCAAGGTAACGCATTTTAATAACACTATACTGTCAGTCCCCAAAAAAGACCCTACCCAGCTATGGGTTTCGGGAACATAACTTGGAACGATGTTCAATGTCATTGACAAATATAGCCAGAGCAGATGTAAGAGATATTGATAATGAGGGAAATCAAATACATATAGCTAAAAGATGCGTTTTGACTATACATAGATAGGGAATGTTTTTAAATAAAGTTTGGCTTGTTCATAAGTTATCTTTTTCCGACTACTATTTAGCATAAATTTCCTGAAAGATTTTAACATTTTTGGTGATTTCGACAGTTTAGTGGTGTTTGCATGAAAATTGGTGGTACCTGCTGTCAAAATAGATAATAAAAATTGTCTAAAAACAAAACCACAAGGAGAAACAACTATTTTCGAAGGCCACCTCAACACCAGCAGGAAGAACTATCTTAAAAATAAGACCGTATAGAACTATAACTAACTATACAACCATAGTAATATATCTGATTCATAGAGAAAACCTTCACTTGGATAATTTCTGAGTGATTACCCGAAAAATGACAATGCCAAAACGAAACAAGGCTACATATACCCGTGCAACGCCCCACAATATTTCAATGCACGGGTATACCGTCTTATATTTTCGTGTCGACTCTGTCGGGCTCTATTTATACTTCGGTATAAGCGTTCTGGGGATTCTAGAGCATTAACACGTATTATCGGCCCATATCTTCGTCTCCGATTATCCCTCTGTATATTCAAGACCATGCTTTTCTTGCTATTTTGGCAACGCCAATCTACGACAATTTCACTCTGCGTTACATCATGCTAAGTTGATGATGATGAATGATGGTAATGCTGGAGGAAATGTCTTGCTCTCGGGTTATGGAGCCAGAAAACAGAATCACAGCAATTCAACTTACCCTAAAATCTTCATAGCTCTATAGCTCCATAAGATAAATGAATTAAAAAAAAAAAAAAAAAAAAAAAAGATACTACTTAGTCTGAGATAAGCAAGTATTGATTCATCGTGTATATTAGGCCAACACAAAATAAGGTAACTACATGTATATAGCAGGGAATAGGTAACTATATCTATCATGTATGACTACATGTATGATTGTAATCAATTTTCTAATTTTCAATTAAGCCCAATTTGGAAATTGGCACCACTATTTATATTATTAAGCGCCACAGCAAAACGCTATTTGAATCTGGTTTGTTTATTTACATCACTATATAAATTGTACTTCATAATATGTATATGGTTCACAAACACCTTTCTATTTTGTTATTCCGATATTTGATCAACATGATTATTCCTAGCATATCTATAATAAATCAATTATACAAGCACTGAAGCCAGTTGTACTGCACGTAGAGCAGTTTTATACTGAGTGATCACCTCAAGCTAAGCAATCCTAATAACAACCACGGCGACGATGTTTATCAAGAATAATAGCCTAGATCTGATTGCGATGTATCAAGATCCAACATCATGCACTACCATGTGCATGATGTTGAAGCACCTCAACTCAAGTTGGGTGCCTTGATTAAAACCAACAGTACGCCTACACGCGTCATGCACATTGATGTCAATTTCCAGTTCACACCAGACACGATATCTTACATCCCCAACGATCTGGCCATGAAATACACCCCTGCCAATCAGCCGGCTTTCGAGTGCGCCTCTAATACTTTGGAGGTCATCATGGACAATCGCAGTTTAGTAGTAGCCAAATTGCTCATCATGTTATAAGGTTAAGAAATAATCATACCTGCATTAAATATATCCAACTCTCTGGAAACCAAGTACAAACTCGGCTATTCTGAAATAGAGTTAAGGACAAAAAATAAAACTGTTATTGAAATCTATTTTCATTTTTTAACTCTTGATCTAACACTGATGCCTCTACAAGAATCTAACTCCTTTTTTCAATTTGTTGTTGTATACCTCCAATGTTCCGAAACTTCATTTTATGAGCTCTTGCATGCGAGGTGAATGACCCATTTTCATAGATTTCTTTTTTGAAAACCTCCTATGATAAAGCAATTTGAAGTCCTTAGAGCAAAACATCCCCGGAAACACATCCAGAGCAGCCAGAGTGTTTTAGGCTCTACAGCAGGTCGCGATGCTTTAATACCCTTCCAGCTGCAAACCAATGGCTATTTTCAGTGTTTCCTTGGGACTTCAACATTCATTTTCTTTCCGAAGTTTTCCTTTAGGCTCTTCCTGGCGGTGCCCAGTGCGAAGCGGGGGCGTAGCCATCTTGTATTGAACAATACTTCAAGTGACGGCGTTAGTCAGGACAGAAGTCAGAAAGCGTTTTTGGATCTCATGCTTAGCGTGCCGGCAGTAACACCACGAGCCTTGAGCTCATCAGCACAGTAAGATAATGACGCTTAGCGTCGGAGAGGTAACCACGTCGCTCAAGAGCCTCCTCCACGATTTTATGGCCAAGGTGAGACGCAGCGACATCCAATGTAGCGATGATGCTGTGAAAAATACCGGTTTGAAAGATAAGTCGTTGATTGTAGAGTGGAAAGAGAGTAGATGAAGTTGACCCTGTAAAACGAAAGAAATTCAGAAGTAAGAAGATAATAATAGGGTGTTGCTACGGAATGATGTAACGAAGAAAGGAAGGCAAAAGAGTCCTTCGGTGTCATAAAGGCTCAATACTTATACAGATGCTTATGATGGCGATGCTCTAGTTTGTGCCCGGACTTGACTAATGTAATACTCCCTCTCTCCTCCCCTTCATCACGAGCTAAGGAACTGTACTAGTTGTACTCCTGTACTACAATAACAACCAAAGTAAACGTTGGGGCCTAAATTCTTACCACCGACTTCCAGCTTAGCCTAGCTAAGTCTAATGTATATGAAAGAATGAACCCTCACTGTCAATCTTTAAAGTGTTGTCTAAGTATGTAGTTATTCTGGCTACTACCTACAGGAATAACTCGCTAGTCAGTTAGAAGTATTATGATAACCTTCAGATAAAGTCCTCACCAAAACAAGAGTGTGACCTAATGAAATCTATTGAACCTACGATCTGACCTAGTATATATACCATGTGGCTCGAATACACTATCCAATATCTCGCATGAGCTTGGGGTAGGCTGAGAGGATGCAATAGTTGCGGATATAGCCCAAGATTCTAATAGGTTCCACAGAGAAACAAGATATTTATTTTCCTGTTTGTAACATGTCGACAAACTGTCCATGATCAAGACGTACCTGTTACTAGGCTGAAAATAACAGATTGCCATAACATGACTCAAATACCGCCATCTTAGCTGTGAGACGATCGCCCCTTTGTCATTTGATTACCAATACCTAATGATTCTGTAGTTTGTTCATTTGTTCTGTGGCAGTAATGCCTCTTTAGTTTGCCCCCGGTTTATAAATCACCATGATCAAATGACCTAAGCTACTTTTTCTCAAGCCGTGGGTTGTTTATAATTAAAATTGGAGGATGAGGGATTGAGAGAAGTCAAACTATCGTTGGGTTTAGAGGTGGCTTACGATCAAATAGAAGTTGATTTAGGAACATCAAGTGTATCAGGTATTTTGATATTATCATTGCAGAGTTTGGCAAGGACTCAAGTGACCGAAATATTTATCACATACTCACTGTCTGGTGTCAAAATTGGGCCGATAACAAAAGTTGGGACTTCCGATATCACCAAGTAGAACGTAGGGTTGCTAAAAACCTAGCCATATATATTCTTCTATAGTAGGGTATGTAGCTAGCTATGCGTACTAGCATAGTGAATACAAGTTATCTTATTTTATAGTGCCTCTTAATGTTCAAGGTGGATATTATTGCAGTTGGTAGAACCTGAAAGGTTATGATACATAATGATACTAATATTGTCTACTGCTGGTATACATTACAGCATGAATATTGTATGAAATGCACAACGAAACTTTCGAACTTCTAAGATTCAAGCCACACTGTTAGATACCTTTGCAAATTCATCAATACTAGGTAGGATAGTATTCTACATAAAGGTGGCTACATTATGGTTAAGATATTCCTGTCGGAATCCACAGTGCCAGAAATGAAAGCACACAGATGAAACTAGTCCGGCTAGTCACTGTCTGCTTGGAGCTGTGACCATTATTACTTAGGCCTTCTCGAGAAGTGGTTTGTCGAGATCGTGTTCAGTAGGTGAATTAGATCATTTATGTAATCCTACTAGAATCTCTTATAGCAGGCTTGGTATCACTTTTTGTTAACTACCGCTTCATGACAACTATACAATTCTAGAGATGGTGAGTAATTTATGTGCTAAACTTGGAACATAGGTGACTTCTCAAGGCTAAGCATGACTCAGACGTATGTCTTGATTACGAGTTCTCTATAATCTTCAATTTCTAATTTTCGTTCTGCCAAAGCCCTGATGCCTTCAGTAGTAGCTAATGAAATAAGTCTTGAGAGAATTTTTGGTGTTTAGGGGACATATATGTAATGAGATGCCAGAGTCAACAAAACAGGCCTGGTTTGTAAGAAACGATATCGCCATATTTGCGACGTGGAAGCATGTAATTTAAATGAAGTCACTAGATTTTACTAATAACTTGAAGGTTGTTTAACAATGTAGCTATAATTATGGTATGGAAAAAACAAGACTTCATTGGGTAAAGAGATATCTGTTTGTAGTAATGCTAGAAGAATAGCTTGTGGAAAAATGGAGAAGTGGATGTGGTATAAGTTGAAATATGAGATAAAGATTTCAATATATAGGTAAGGTTCTCATTCGCTTGAGTGCAAAACTAGTAGTAGAATAATTAATGTCACTGCACGTATGACCATACTTAATCTCAATGTTGCCTAATTTCGGCCTTAATCATTTTATTCACCATCTGCTTCAAGCGCGTCTTGCAACAGTAAAAACCACCAACACTTGAATCAACTTTGACCTTCTTCTATGCTTTGACTTATAGCTGCTGTAAATGATGGATTCAAATTTATCCCAAGAGCAGTTGCTGCAGGTTAGTGGTTCTATACATTTTCCAACAAAATGAATTCCATAACTAAGTAATTTTAATTTATAGAAATACCGACTCGGCTATGAACAACTCCGACGCGACAATGAACAACTCCGAGTCGAAAAAGAACAGGAACGACGTGAAAAAGAACAGGAACGACGTGAAAAAGAACAACTCCGACTCGACAAGGAAGCTTCAGACCAGAAAGCCGAACAGGAAAGTCGAAGAGCCGATCAGGAAAGCCGAAGAGCCGAACGTTCTGAACGCCTCACTAGGAAGACGACTTTTATAACTTTCCTTTACAACTGCTATGCTCTCAACTACAAAACCTTCAAGATAGAGCAGTTCAAGAACCGACACACCACGGGTGGAGCTACCTCAGTTGCCAAAAGATCATATCCGCATCTTTTCAGACCTTGGTCTGACTTCCCAAGAGTCCACGAGAAGAAGTTCAATGAGTGTCAATCCCTTTTTGGACAGCAACCTTTATTCAAAAACCTTGAAAGAACTGCTACTGTCCAGTCCAACATTTCTATGGATTTCCAATCGTGTGAGAAGAGTGTCGTGTTTTTTTCAAAATCCGTTATTGAGGATGATGTTCGGGATGCTACAAATATCTACCTGCAACATAAAGGTCACGATGAGACCACAAAAGCCTACGACAATGTTGAAATGGTCACATTCAACCCTAATGCCCGATATGCCACAGATCTTCGACGTGACGAGAGAGTGTTGGACGAACAGGCCAGTCGGGCTGAGATGGAACTGTTTCAGATCCAAGCTGAACTGCATTCTCAGCTTGAGGTTATGCTAGAACCTCATGCCCAGAATTTGCTATGGGAAGCTTCATATGAGTCTACTCAGTCTTCACACGAGCTAGAAAGTATGAGTGTTGCTAGTTCTAGTCACGCCGAGCATGTAACTATGCCTTCTGATCAACAGCGATCTAGTAGAAAAAGACCCGCTTCATCTAGTGCACCCGATGAGCCTCCACCAAAGACGCATGCACCTTCTCGTCCATTCTATTTCGACAATATCAGCTTAGGTGTCTCTACAAAGTCCGAAGATACTTCCAAGTCCAAAGAGGCTTCAAAGTCCGAAGATGCTTCCAAGTCCGAAGATGCTTCAAACTCCGAGAGCCCTCCTCCCTCTTATACAATCAACAAATTACTGTTCATTGTGGAGTACAAGGCAGCTCATAAGCTCCCTGCTTCCCAGCTCCGAGAAGCTCTAGAGCAGCTTTCAACCTCAGATCCATCTCTCTTTTACAACAGTATAGAAGGGGGTACAAGCAGTATCTTGAATCAAGCCGGGCCGACAAATGCTCAAGTACTTCAGTTTATTGCTTGTACTATAACACAGGTATATCATTATATGCTCAACTCTGGCCTTCTTTATGGATACATCACGACCGGCGAATCTTTCTTTTATTTTCTTGACTATCGACAAAAAGACACCTAGTACCGTCAATTACTATCTTTCTGTTCCCAGTGAAGATATCTCTAGTATTCCACGCCTTGACCAAGTAAATGGCCCTATGGATACTGAGGCGATTGAGGGGCAGATCGAAAGTATCAAGCAGACGCCAATTGCTTATATCCTGACGCTGATGCTCCTATCACTTGAACAGCCAAAACTTAGCTTAGAGGATATTCAGAACCTGAGATCCCGAGTTCGTTCCCTACCATTTAAGTATGGAGATGACGAATCAGACGAAGTAGGCTCTAGTTCAAGCTCAAGCTTAGGATCTCATCTAACTGCCCCCGGAGAAAGTGGTGATGGAGATGATAGTACAGGAGGAGAACATAGCAACAGTTTTGTGCTTCGGCCTCAAGCACTTCGTGCTTGAGGCCCCATTTCTAGTTACTGTACACATCAATGTCTCTATGGTTTAGTCCATGGTCTGGAGCTTGACCAAGACTGCCCAAATTACCCACTTCACCAGAAAGCAGCTGAGGATACTCAAGGCCAACGCCATCCCTTGAGTTTCTCTCAGTTCTTGAATTCTATCAAGATTCAAATGGATGATAATTTTGACAATGGCTGTGAAGATCTGAACAAATATGGTGCTGTTGGGTCCTTGGTCAAACTCACATTATACCCATTTGGCTATACATTTGTTGGAAAAGGTATTGAGAGTGAAGATCTGTGGCTGCTTCGAAGAGAGCTTCTTGCTTATTGGAAGCTCAGGACACTCCAAGGAACTGCTATTCCTGTTTATCTTGGAAGTGTCATGCTGAAGATGGGAATTCCTCTAAGGCTCCATGATTATAAGCATGTTCTTTTACTTTCTTATGCTGGCGAGTCTATCACATCGCTGTCGGAGGAGGGCTACAACTACCTTAGAGAGATGGCTTCTCAAATGGCGGAATATGGTGTTGAGCATGGGGATCTTGAAGAGAGAAATATTCTACAAGATCGCAAGTCAGGGAAGCTGATGATCATTGATTTTGATATGGCAAAGATTCTAGACCTGCCACAATCAAGAAAGAGACCTTTTGGTAGTATTGATACCGAGCCAGAAAAGTGGTCTAAGAAGTTGTATGTAGACCAAGCTCATGTTTTAGTGTGATTGAGTTTATAAAATATATTATGTTTTCCAAAATACATATACTACTAGAATCTGTTATGAACCCACCTTTTTTCTTAGGAATCAGCTTGTAATGTCATTAAGCTTAATATCCAACAATCATTTGATAACGGGGGTTGAACAATGTGGGACACCACTGGTCCACTCATTTTCTCGACAGAGCGAACTAGAGCTGATGAATATAAGTGCTATGACTTGATGTTTTCCCCTTGATTCAGATGCCCACACTACATACTATACCAAAGCTGTTAAATTTATGTACTGCGGTGTAGAGGAACATCTTGATTGAAGATAAGATTGAAGACTTGGTTTTAAAGATACATACAGACAGTGATTCTCTATACAATACTTACATCTTGAATAAATAGGTAGTTAATGTATATTTGAATTAGTGGCATAAGTCATAGAATTTGCTTGTAAAAGAATAAGCGACCACACCTGTTCTGTTAGTACATAATTCACTACGCATAAAACAATGAATGCAGGGCTGTCATTTATTTAAATTGAATAGCTTTTTATACAAAAAAAGGTTGAAAATTGAAGTTGTTTGGCTCATGGACTAATCGACCCACTATACGATAAGCATACTTACCTTACGTGTCTCTTGCCACGACTACTATTCATTGATTGTCACTCGCTACACCGCTACCAGCCACAAAATAAGAAACCATAGAAGTCAGGAGTAAAGCCTTGTTTTTATTTGCTTACTGAATAACATACAACAAAGTCAACTTTATTCTTCTATTTCAAGGAGTATACTTCACTCACTTTACTACCTTATCAAACCGCAATTAACAACAATCAACAACAAGCTCAAAATACATCACTTCTTAGTCCTTAAACTAACCTGTACGTTTACGATCTTGATTCACTATAATTTTAACTAAGCACTAATATTTCTGTCTTGATGTAGCCATATCTACCCTTATTTCACTACATTATTTCACTCGATTTTAAATCGTCGGAAGTCATGGAAGACTTTGTTGAGCTTAACGAAGAACATCAACTTCTTATTTGCCTCCCGTGTAAGGCAGCAATTCGCCCAGGAAAGAGCATCGAAACACACTTTCGCCGCAAGCACAAAGTAAAAGGAGAGACCATCAAAAATATTGTCGATTACTATGGCACTCAAGATTTAGCTGATCCAAAAGTGCATGCCCTCCCCCCCGATGGAAGTCCAGCTATCAAACGACTTGCTGTCCGCCGCGGATACAGTTGTTCTATGTGCCGATATCTCACAAAATGCAAGGACAATATCACTCGCCACTGGAAAGACGTAGGGCATACATCTCTAGACCCCAAGTCGAAGATTGTACTATTACAGACTTGGATGGACCGGAACTTTGCCCGATACTGGATTGTCAGCAATGGTGCAGCCAATTTTGGCACCGAGTTGGCTCAACAGACAAGCACCAACCCAATGGAGCTCATGTTAGCCGACTGTGAGGCCATGCTAGCTTCTGAGGATGCCGAACGACTTCGGAAAGGAAACCTGAAAGAAGATATGGGCCGAGACTCGTCGTGGGTGAAGAGGCTACAATGGGTAAAGCACTTTGAGTCGCGTGATTTGATAAAAATCTATGAGGCTGCCGAATGGATTCAAGCCAAGAATGCCAAAGCCCAGCAAGTCCACCAACAAACCGAACAGGCTGTGCATGAACGAAATATGCTGCTCCGTCTCGGGGAAAGCTTTGATCGTGAGATCCAACGATGCAGCTGGCGATTAGATAGTGTGCCAACCGAAACACTTCAATGGCTCGGCAGTATCATGACTACTGCTCCCAACGGAATGCCATTTGGATTGAAAGGCAAAGAAGCGTCGATGGCCAAATACCGAACTGTGGGACAACGATACTTGGGCTTGTGCTGGCGAGCACACCGCATTGGACGAGACGAGGCCATGAAGCAATTGGCTGTTAAGTTCACGGATGAGCAGTGGAATCTGCTGTGCACTGTCGTACAGGAGCTTGAGAAGAGCATCAACATCAAACGAAATCATGTTAGATATCATCGGAACGAAGATCATGACGACGAAGACGAAACTATAGACGAAACTATAGAAGACGACCGACTTCATGATAATGTCTACAAGGAGCTTGACAGAGCTGTCTTTTCGTTCATGGTAGCTTCGATCAAGACTCAGGTTGGTGGGCACATATACTCGAACTCACTCCTGTGCTTCTGTGCAGCTCTAGGCATTCGATTAGAGCCGCTTGGCTATACTGAGCCGCACTTATATACTGGACTGTTGGCTACTATCTTGTGGTTGTCAAGACTGTTTTTCCTTGAGTCCGTATTCGACAGCAAGCCCCGGAGTATCGACAAAGTTAGTATTGAGTTGGTGCAGGAATTCCAGGAGCAGCATGCAGTTTGGATGTGCACTGGCTCATATACTGTCATCAGCACTATCATCGGCTGGATGGCATACGGAAAGGGCTGGCAGCCACGCATGGGCGGACAGCCGTTTGTCCGTTGGGCTGAGGATGGCGAGTCTCTGTTTCACAACGGAGAACGTATCATGATTCAGGACTTCACAAGAGCGGCTAGAGAGCAGGTAGTTGAGGCACAGAACTTACTAGCTTTACTACTGGGAGACTCATGGCAAAAGATGAAGCCGAAGATTGATCTTAAGCTGCTTGATGATAACATGATCCGCCTTGGAGCCGGCCAGTCTTTCGCCACAAACACGAACAACAAATGGCTTGAGCCCGGACCATCTTTGGTGATAAGGCAGCTGTCCACATCTATTTGGGATTCGAGCAGACATGTATTCAAAATAGATGGCACCAACCGCTGGCTACGCCGGCTCAGAATGTTCCGGGAGGTGCTTATGCTACTTGTCCATGTATGGGGTGGGTTACCCGGAAGAGGACCAGAGCTTATGACGCTGCGTCACTGTGATTCATGGCAGCTGATCCGCAATGTGTTTGTGTTTGACGGACAAGTGATGATTGTCACCGACGGAGACAAGATGAAGGCAATCCGGGATAACTCACGCAAGGTTGCTCGGTTTCTACCAGAGAATATTGGCCAGATGGTAGTGGCTTACATCGCTTGGTTGATCCCCGTGGAACGAGTACTCCGGTCTGAATGCAACTTGGCCCAGGCAAACGATGAGCAGCTAGACTTCATGTGGCACGACGGCAGCTCTACTGTATGGGATACGGACCGACTTAGCCAGAAGCTAGCACAGGTATTTCAGGCGGCTACCGGCATGAGGCTAGGCGTGGGAAGATACCGCGTGGTGGCCATTGAGTTGGGCCGGCATATTCGCGGACTTGTTCTGAACCAGATCGAGACTCGTGTAGACGACGATGACACAGACGACAACGCAGACGACGACGACATCGCAGACGACGACGACATCGAAGTTGATCCGATCACCGGAAAACTAGTGCACTGCGGCGGAAGTTCGAATATCATATGGGATCTTGCATCAACACATGGCAGCCGCGTTGCCCGACAACATTATGCCGCTCATATTGGATTCCCCGGCAAGCTACAGCCAGAGATGATTGCTTCATTCAAAGAGATCAGTCGGTTGTGGCATCAATTTCTCCAAGAAGACGATTCCCAGAACGAAAAACGGAAACGACCAGACGAAGAAGCCGAGTGTGAGACCCAGCCACAGACCGATACAAGCAGCAAAAAGCGGATCCGGTACAAGTTGCCGGTGAGAACGGCTAAAGTCAATGTGTACCAAGAGATGCAGACCGGCTTGCGCACTTTGTTTGGACCCGATGCGACATGGCGCTGCGACAAGCAACGAGAAAGCATGAGGGAGATATTGGCTCTACAGGATGGCGAGTCACTCATCAGCGTACTCCCAACTGGAGCCGGTAAGAGCATCTTGTTCATGCTACCAGCTATTATGCAAAGCAGCGGAGTCAGCATAGTAGTCGTCCCATCTATAGCGCTCATGGAGGATCTATTTACTCGAGCAGTGGCTATGGGAGTTGACTGCATCCGTTTCGAATCGTGTTTGCATGCTGGGCGAGAGGGTCTACCGCGAGCAGCCCGGCTGGTGATAGTGAGCGCCGATACCATCACCACGGGATATTTTTATGCTTATGCAGACGGATTGCTATGTACTGGCTTGCTTCAACGGATTTTTATTGATGAATGCCATACCGGCATCATGGATATTGGGTACCGAGAAAAGCTAGATGAACTAAAGAGCTTGAACCGGTATAACTGTCCGTTGATATTGCTGACGGCTGCGCTGCCCACGGTTCTCGAGGATTGGTTTCGAAAGCAGATGCTGGTAGAGGCTGCTGTAACAATCCGGGCCCGTACCACGAAGCTTAATTGTCGGTATAAAGTTGATCAGGTCAAGCCCGGCAGCAGTGCAGTCGAGAAACGAGTCATAGAAATTGTCAAAACGCTTTCGACATCGATGTCTGGTCAACAGAAGGGAGTGATTTATTGCCGCTCTACGGCGAAGTGCGAGTTTCTGGCCAGGCAGCTGGGCTGTGACTTCTCTCATAGCTTCATGGAGAATAGCAAGCGTAAAGAGGTTCTGTCAAAGTGGGCGGAGGGTCGCGGACATCGTTGGATCTCAGCCACGACAAGTTTGGGTACGGGTATTGATGTTGAAGGAATCACAGCAGTGATTCATGCCGAGCAGCCATATGGGCTTGTGGATTTTGTGCAGCAGACAGGACGAGGAGGTCGACGGCCAGGTGATGTAGTGCAGTCGATAATTGTGTACAACGGGAAGCCGAGTTTGGAGAAGGAGCACAGTAGCTTTATCGAACAGGTCAACCGAGCTGAGATGGAGTCCTTTGTTTCAACAAGTGAGTGTCGTCGGAAGATCATTGGTTGTTTCATGGATGGCATAACAGATGAGTCATGTAATGACATTGTTGGTGCTGAGCTGTGTGATATCTGCCAGGCACAAGTACAAGCAGCAGCAGTGGCTACAGCACAATAGCCAGGACAGACACTCACTTGATATGTCTATCTATGTAATAATAGTGAGTGCTATTGGAAAGGAAAATAAGATGCATAGAATTTGGGAGGATAAAGATAGTATAAGTATTAATTAGGTTCTTTTGTTGTAAGAAGAACGACAAGACTGATATGGAACTTCAAATTATGAACAGCTTTAGGTACCGATACCATTAGAACAGCATGACATTGGGTGGTTGGGATTTAGCGCTCACGTGATTGAGAAAACAACAAGTGAGGTGGTTGCAACTGGTACAGTTGGTATTTTAATACTGAACTTACATAGTAATCACTTTCTATGGTATCTGCAGGATATATTGATCACTGAATGATTCCCAAGTTACAAAGCAAGTTGAAATCGTGGCTAAAATATAAGAGCAAAGACCAAGATTATTGACAAAATGTTCTGTATAGACAAGTAAGAAGAATGGTAGTAGCAAAATCAGCAGTGATCAATGGCTTACAGTAAGTTATGTACGTAGTTCTAAAGTAATGTTACATTACAAGGGAAATGTCATAATGTAAGACGTATAAATATAGGAATATAGGCGATGGTAGAACTTCTAACGTGATGCTAGCATTAAGATCAAAGATTGTAGAGGGCAAGCATTAGCAGTAGGTTGTTAAAAAAGGTTTAATAAACGATGGGTTGTGTTATTGAGTATCAAGAGAAGAGTAGATTGGTTAATTAACAGAGAAAGAGTTATGGATAAGTCACAACTGCAAACTAGGCGATTGGGAAATGATTGTATAATCAGTCACTGAAGTATAGTTCTTTAGATAGTGCAAATGTTGGCTTTTAAGGATATCGAAGAAATGATGTTATTGTCAGCCAGTAAGATAGGACAATTCATCGAGTGTCTCAAGTTGGGTGCATCAAAAATGGAAAAAAGAAAGCGAGAATGGACAGCAGCGTTGGGATCATGTGCTGGTCTCTCTTGAAAATCCACGACGAAGTGGAAAAGTTTGTCTTTAGACGTGGGGGGGGTACCGTGAACTCAAAGTACGGAGGTTGTATACGGCGTCATGGAAAACTACAGCAAAAAAGGTGCACAAAAACCAAAAAGACATACAACACCCGGTATTCCCACGTGGTCACCCACCGTAGTACTGATCGAGCGCTTGATAGTTTAACTAGGGGAGAGCGGACGGGATCCCGTGCTTTCTATCAGCTGTGGTCGTATGTTGAGAATTTGGGGCTTAGAAGGCATTATAAAGGAACTGCCAAAAGCCGACCGGGACCGTTATCTGTCCGGTATCCAATCCGGCGTCGTATGATCTTAGTGATTTAGGTAGACTTTAAATATAACCAAATCAAATCAAGTCGGCCAGACAGTGGGGGGCTGTGAACAAGAGGTGGTTTGGTTGAGAAGCGATGTCAAGCAGTTCTTCAACAGGAGGATGGTCTCAAGAGCCATTTCCACTTACGTGGAAAATAGTGAAACTAGCAGCAGTTATAGTCATACTCAATAGGGCGGACAAGATTACTACTCCTTATCTGCAGCAAGTGATCAAGTCCATCTTGGAACTGACCGTAGCATTGGATAGAGTTCTTGCCTTGAATTCCAGATCATGAGATATCACCAGAGATGAGTTGTTCGGAAGGTGGCAGTAGATGACTAGCCAGTCAAAAATCGATATTGAATTGACGAATCAAGACAGAAAAAGACCAGCAGTTAAGTCCAGCTCGAGTGTATAGCGTATATGGGCTAATAGTTGCCAAATCATAAAAGTGAAGGACTGTGTATTTGTTTATATCAAAGCTTCAAAACTATGCATCATTGTATGAGCTTACAAAACACCAACCCTAATTGGGATACTTATGTGGTGTGTAGAATCATCTTTGGCGCATGTGAAACCTATCACCATTGTAATCGTTATTTGTTGTATAAAATTATGCAGTAACAAAAGAAGAAACTTTGTCACAACTAAGGAAAGGGAAAAAAACAACACAGAGCAAAAGGAACTTGAAGCCTTGAGGAAAAAGATTAAAAACTGGAAAATGTACCGTAAGTCAACCAAAGCTAATGAATGACATTTAGCTAAAATCAAGGGTTAAGCAAGGGTTAAAAGGCTGCATTTTCACTAGACAAAAGCTAAGGCCCAATAATTCGGCCAATAAAATCTCACTGTTTTCAACCAATAAAGTTCCAAACTTCTGCGCTTTTTTGTAACGTCTAAAAGTAAGACTTGGTGGAAAGGTTTCCCCTAGACATGAATCACACTGTTATATCAGTTAGGGTATTATAGATATATTTCAACATGATCGATATATAATTCTAAAGTCATCTGTTCATAGTCCATTTTTGGACACATAAGGGAAGGGAAACCCTATGTTTTCCTTTTAGTATCTATGTATACTAATACAGCTACAGATAAACAATGATGTCATCGTAGTACTTGGTTCTCCGTCCCATTATCACTAAATTATTAATAGTCTCTATCTTGTGCTTCACATACATACCATACAATAGACGCCCATCTGAATCCTTTGGCTTGTCGCTTCCAACTCGCTAAAGTCAATATCGCTATTGTTTTTCTATTTCCATACAGTAATGCAGCAGATCCATCCTTCTAAACAGATTTTTTGGAGAATCGCCTACCAATTGACGTTGTTTACTCTTCTCTATCCTAGTTACCATCTAAGAGAATAGCAGTGATAATAGTCAAAATACAGTGGCTACAGCGCTATACACGCGCTAAAACGTTGAATTCCAGCCGAGTATTTTCTTGTTATTTTCTTGTATCTTGTTTCCTGTCAAACAAATCCCACTACCGCATTGACTTTTTAGCTGCGGTTTCGTCATTTACAGCTGGAACCTTGGTTATTGTTTTTATTCTTTATTTTTTTTTTATCTTCGAATGTCGAATATCGCAACTCTCCCTCTTTCTTTTCCTTTCTGTCTCTACTTTACACAGCTCTCATTTGCATTGGGCAAGCTATTTGGCTGACTGTTCTGATTTAATATTGAGCAAATAAACGAATATACGACTAAATAGATACACGATTCAACGATACGAACCTCACCCACTATCTCGTCCATTAAATCGGCCACCACCCACCATCTCTATACGCTGTTGAAACTATGAGCGACAGCTTAGGCCATGATGGCACTAGCAAGCCGTCATCATCGACGCCTCCCCATATAGAAGATGCTACCGAATCAACATCACTTCTCAATAACAGTCAACATGGCATCCCAGCCACCCACTCGAGCTTTGTTGATAATGGCACCTTCTCGCCCCAGAGAACCGGAAGCCCGTTCAGTATCATGAGCGAGCACCAACTGTTTCCGCGCGGGCGCGACAATACTAGTAGCGGCGGTGGAAGAGGTCTTGGATACGTCATTGAAGAACAAGAAGAGGGAAATTCTGCTGGAAAGCCCCTCGATGGCCCATCTCTGCCGGAAAACAGGCGTGAGCAACTGATGATGTACGTTTCAAACCACGATAGATGCCATGAACCCTCGTTTATCCCACTCTATCTTGCTGTCGCATACATACCTGCTCGATCACAAACACTGACTTAAAGCTGGGCGTTCACAGGTATCTTCAATATTATGTCCCCTGTACATCATGGCTCCGACAGTACAAGCCGTCGTATATCAGTGGCGATCTAACAGCCGCGCTTACTATGGCCTCTATCTATATTCCAATGGCACTATCGCTTGCCAGCAACCTCGCCCATCTTCCGCCCATCAACGGCCTATATTCCTTCTTTTTTGCGCCTTTGATCTACGCGCTCCTTGGAAGCTCGCCTCAGATGGTCGTTGGACCCGAGGCGGCCGGATCATTGCTTGTTGGAACTGTTATCAAGGCCAATATAGATTCCCACCCGGGAAGCGAGGATAATGACGTGCTCCATGCCCAAATCTCTGGCGTAGTTGCAGGCATGGCTGGATCTACGGTTCTCATTGCCGGACTAGCACGTCTCGGCTTCTTGGATAGCGTTCTCAGTCGGCCGTTTCTACGCGGCTTCATCTCTGCTGTTGGCTTTGTGATTGCCGTGGACCAGTTGATTCCCGAGCTTGGCCTAGCGACCCATGCCAAGAATACTGGCGCATCACACGGTAGTTCGTGGACCAAAATGGTCTTTATCGTGGAGCATATACCCGTCGTCCATCGCATGACCGCCGCTGTGGCGTTCTCTAGCTTTATAGCCATCATGTTCTTCAGGTAAGAATTTTCGATATATGCCTCCTTTCTATTGAAGCTTCTAGTTTTATGTTCTATATCTAGACCCAGTTGCGATTGCTCCAGACACCAACTAACCATGCCATCTTTACTCCGTGCTTAGAACACTTAAGGGAAAGCTTCAGCCTCGCCAACCATGGGTCGCCTACTTCCCTGACCGCCTATTGGTTGTCGTTCTTTCGTGTGTCCTCTGTGCTCAGTACGACTGGCAGTCACAGGGCGTTGAAATTCTTGGCCCCGTCAAGGCCGCCTCTGGCCAATTCTTCAAGTTCCAATGGCCATTCCGGACTTCTATGCTACCGTATATCCGTAGCGGCATGAGCACCTCCTTCCTTATTGCTCTTCTGGGATTCTTCGAGTCTTCGGTGGCGGCTCGTGGTCTTGGTGGCTCGGCAGATTTTCCCAATATTGAGCTCAGCGCAAATAGAGAGCTAGTGGCGCTTGGTATAGCTAATCTAGTCAGCTCCTGCTTCATGTGTCTTCCAGCGTTCGGTGGTTATGGCAGAAGTAAGGTGAACAAATTGACTGGCGGCCGTAGCCCGATGAGTTCCATATTTCTCAGCATCATCACTTTGTGTTGTATCAAATGGATGCTTCCTTACTTTTACTTTATCCCAGTAAGTCCGAGTCCTTTTTGTTTTTTTTCTTCTCTATCTCTAACATGCCATCTCACCATAGAAACCTGTACTCAGCTCCATGATCTCTGTTGTGGCCTGGTCACTCATCGAAGAGGCTCCTCATGATATCTCGTTCTTTTTGCGTATTCGTGGTTGGACCGAACTGGCTCTTATGGCCACTATCTTCTTCACTACCATATTCTTCTCTCTAACAGTTGGCATTGCCATCGGTATCGGTCTTTCTCTACTCCAAGTCATTCGTCACTCGACTCGTCCACGTATCCAAATTCTTGGCCGCGTACCTGGCACCAACCGGTTTGATAATGCCGAGCTCCATCCCGAACGGCTCGAGTTCTTTGACGGCTGCCTCATTGTCAAGATTCCCGAGCCTCTGACTTTTGCAAACACCGGCGAACTTCGTAGTCGTCTTCGTCGTCTCGAACGCTACGGTGGCATGGCACACCCAGCCATGCCAGCCACTAGAGCACGTGATAACAATCGCAATATAATATTCGATATCCACGGAGTCACGTCGCTAGATGGCTCTGGAACTCAGGTTCTAGAAGAAATTGTGCGAAACTATCGCGATCAAGGCGTTCGGGTCTTCTTCAGCCGTTGCCCAGCACCTGGTCACCCTGTACGGGAAATGATGGACCGCAGTGGAATCGTAGAAATGGTCGGCGAAGATCGTTTCGCACCAGATGTCTATGAGGCAGTCCGTCGGTCCGAAGTTGCCGAGACTTTGTCACTGCCTTAAGAATTTGGCACTCTTCTATATACCCGGCTATTGTTTCTTCTTGTTTCTAAAATACTTAGCTCTGACTGTCAAGTCTTCTCAACTTTCCTCCTAATGATTAATTAATCACTAAAATTTGAAATATATACCTTATCTTCCATGTCTTGCCTTTTGCTTATGAATGGAACAATTGATATATAAAAACGGCGTAAAAAGAAAGCATGATAAAAAAAAACCTTTGATACTGTTATGTACCTAACTATCCAATATTTCTACGTTGTCATTGTACTACTGATTTATCCTTCCATCATGCCTCGTTCACAAATAAACCTGCCATTCCCATGCCAGTTCCAATACACATGCTAGTTATAAGCATCTTCTTCTTCTGTTTTCTTAGCTCACTCAGGCCCGTGACGATTTGTCTAGCGCCAGTGCAACCTAATGGGTGGCCCAGGGCAATAGCACCACCTCTAGGGTTCATCTTCGCATGATCTAGACCCAAGAAATCCTTGGTGTAAACGGCCATGGTAGCAAAGGCCTCGTTTACCTCGATGACGTCGATATCGCTCAAGGTGATGTTGTGTTGGCTTAGAAGCTTAGGGATGGCAACAGTAGGGCCGATGCCCATAATGCGCGGTGCTAGACCGGCAACAGTGCTGCCGACATACTTGGCGAGAATGGGCTGGTTTAAGCGCTGGGCAGTGCTACGCTTCATGAGAAGGACGGCAGCGGCTCCATCGGTCAGCTGGGAGGCGTTTCCGCCGGTCGTAGCTGAGCCCCACTGGGGGAAAGCTGAGCGAATCTTGCCTAGTTTCTCAGCGGTAGTTCCGGGACGAACGCCCTCGTCCTTGGTGAGAGTAACCTCGCGTAGAGCACCGTCGGGTCCCTTGACCTTGGCGGTGACAGGGACGATCTCGTCGGCGAACGAGCCGTTGTTCTGAGCCTCTTCAGCTCGACAATAAGATTCGGCGGCGTATTCGTCGAGGACTTTACGGTCGAGGTTAAACTCTTTGGCGACATTCTCACTAGTCCAGCCCATAGGCTCGACAGCGTCACAAGCCTCTTGAGAAAGGCCTAGGACGGCGTCAGAAAAGGGTTGCTCGACTTTGTCTCCACCTACTGTCATAGACTCGGCGCCGACGGCAAGGCCGATTTCGATCGAGCCGGTGGAAATCGCGGCCGCTATGTCGCCGGTAGCCTTGAGGCCAGACGAGCAGAATCGATTGACCGAGTATGCGGATGTGGTGTTTGGGAAGCCGGCAGCTAGTGCGGCACAACGCAGCTTATAGCAAGCCTTGGCATCGGAGACCTATAGATAGTAGACGAGAAAGGTTAATATGTGAGCCAGTCTTGTATAAGAGAGACAGTGCTCCGTCGTGAGAGTCTCGACTTACATTGCCGAGGCAGATATCATCCACAAGCTTGGGATCTAAGCCGCTGCGTTCCCTGACTTGCTTCAGCAGCAGATAAACAATATCCTCCAGCTGCGAGTCTTTGAAGCCGCCCTTGTAGGCCTTGCAAAGCGGCGTCCGGATAGCCAGCGTGATGACGATATCATCGGGGTTCTTTTGCTGGATTTTGGCCAAGGACGAGCCAGGCGCCAGATGGTTAAGAAGAGACGATACTCGGTCGGCCATTTTGTGATGGTTATGGGGAGAAATAGAGATGATAAATAGGCGAGGATTAACTGGTTGGTAGGGAATCGTTGAAGGAAAGAAGAAGAGAACAGACGAATTGGAATGTCAGCCGAGTCGCGAGATATATAGCAGAGAAGGTTGAGAGAAGTTAAGAGAAGATTGCGTAGCTCTCGTCTGATTCTGCTCTGATGATTTTGCTCTCCAACCTCCGGCAAGTCGTTACGGAACTTCTTCATAAGCCGTTGGAGTTAAAAGCGCATTCAATTGCGCAAGCATTATAATTGGCTGCAGCTTAAGCCTACACTATAGAGCTCTCAAGAAGCCGAGGTTCGATGCCTGGTAACCCCTGACCCTAATGTTCCGACCGTCGGCAACTAGAATCAGCTCATGTGGTCCTTGCGCTGCCATTACATCTTTTTGTTAATTTATTTTGTGTTTATTATCTATCTTTTTCATATCGAATATCGTATTAGAAGATGATGGTCAAAGAGTTGGATTTTCTTCTTCTTGTTTTCCTGTCACGATTTCATACTATTTCACACAAAATCACCGACGGTTTATGATCTCGAAAGTCACTAGAGCCACTACAAAATATCACAACCTCTAGGCCTGATACTACCCCCCTGATCCTCGATCTGCTAAAGCGAAACCAGCCGAACCAGATACAAGCAGAACCCAATCACCAACTGAGCGGCCCGAGAGATCACACATCACACCTTTATTCTCTGCTACAGCCATCGCTAAAATGCTCGCTGCCATCGCCACTAGTGCCCTGTCGGCTCTTCATGGCTATATCGCCGTGCTCGAAATCTTTCTCTGGACCAAGCCGGCAGGTCGACGGGCTTTTGGCCTGAAGGCTGATTTTGCCGACAAAACAAAGGTTCTCGGTGCCAACCAAGGCATCTACAATGTCTTCTTGGCTGCAGGTCTTGCTTGGAGCTTGTTACACCCCAATGCAGACTTTGCCTACCAGCTCAAGATATTCTTTGCCGGCTGTGTCAGCGTTGCTGGCATTTTTGGTGCCGCCACTAGCAGTACCAAGATTCTATTTGTACAGGGCATTCCGGGCATTGTAACACTAGGTCTTTCGGTTCTAGGCCTTTAGAGAGGGAGGGCCAACATCTATTTTTTATAGAAGAGATCTGCCTAGGTATATTCTAGTATGGCTAGAATTAATGATGAGGAAGAAGGCCTGAGCTATGCAACAAAATACTCGAAGTCATAGCAGCAAGCATAATCTACGTACATATTTAATATTATTCACCGTACCAAACATTAGGTGTCCCCTGATGCTAGAGCATCAACCGCAAACCCTAACTTGATTCAATACTTGATAATTAAGTGAAAAATTAAGTGAAATAAGCTTGAGCAACAGTAAGCCAATGAAAGCCTCGTCAATGGGCTGTATATCTGTAATCCATTTTATCTCCTGTACTCCTGTAATCCTTCCATGCTACCCGAACAACCTAATACCAATGCCCTACTATAGATGAAGAAGCTCCTCCTAGCTAGCTAAGCTAAGCTACTTTGTTCCTATGTAGAACGAACTGAATCTCTGCATATCCCCGCCTCTTGTTTCCTGGACCATATCACAGCTTCGGTCTACTGAGAAGCCCTAATTTTAATCCATTCTACATACCTGATCACCTCCATTTCATATACACAGACACATCTATCTTATCTATATAGTTGCCATCGTGCTGTCAGGTCGTCATGAGCTTGCCACCAGACGCTTCAGTGACCTATAAGTCAAATGCCGACCTCTCATCACCAGCCGACATCAGGCTTCTACACTACAATGACGTCTACCATCTCGAACAGAGCAGCTCTGAGCCCGTTGGCGGCTATGCCCGGTTCATCAGCGTAGTCAACGAATATCGAAAGATGCCTGAAACGGAGAAGACTGGTTTGGTCACGATTTTCTCCGGTGATGCCTTCAACCCAAGTCTGGAGAGTTCAGTCACAAAGGGTGAGTGGTGTCTTCGGTAGTTGAAAAGAAAATAGATGCTGCTACTAGAATAGACTGCAAAGGTGGCCGTCATACTGATATAGCTTTTATAGGTGAACACATGGTTCCTGTCCTAAACCAAATCGGAACAGACGTAGCTTGCGTTGGTGTAAGATGATCCTAGCTCCAAAACACTGTGCTATATCATGTATGATCACTACTGCATCTATCCAGACAACTAACATTGGCGCTCCTTATATCTGGTAGAATCACGACTTCGACTTCGGCGTAGGGCAATTTGCACATCTTGCCTCCAAATGCTCGTTCCCATGGCTTTTAGCCAACGTTCTCGACCCTGCTCTTGGCGATGATGTCCCTCTTGGTAGCGCTAAGAAGACTCACTGGCTTACGACGAAATCCGGCCTAAAAGTAGCATTTGTAGGCCTTGGAGAGCGTGAGTGGCTTGTTACTATCAACAGTCTACCGCCCAATATCATCTACAAATCTGCCTCGGCCACAGCCAAGGAAATCGTACCGACTCTCCGAGCCGAGGGCGCCGATCTCGTCATATGTGTTAGTCATCAACGTGAGCCAAACGATAATAAGCTGGCCGAGCAAACCGACGGTCTCTTCGACCTGATTCTCGGAGGTCACGACCACTATTACGCCCACAGTCTTATCAAAGGAACTCACGTTCTCCGGTCAGGCACTGACTTTAAGAACTTGAGCTACATCGAGGGACGCAAAGGACCAGACGGAAAATGGCTTTTTGATATCCTACGTCGCGATGTCTGCACCGGCGTCGTCGAAGACTCAGAAGCCTCTGAGTTGGTAGGTCGACTGACCGCGAACTTGAAGCAAAGCCTCGCCAAGCCTGTCGGATGGACTGCTGTCCCTCTAGACGCCCGGTTTGTCACTGTGCGTACCTCGGAGAGCAACATAGGAAACTTCGTTTGTGACGTCATGCGAGCTTACTATGGCGCCGATGCCTCGTTGATGGCAGCGGGAACAATCCGTGGAGATACTGTGTATCCTCCCGGAGTCCTCCTGGTGAAGGATATCACCAACTGTTTTCCCTTTGAAGACCCGGCTATCTTTATCAGAGTACAAGGACAGGCTATTGTAGATGCCCTAGAGAACGGAGTATCTCAATATCCGGCACTCGAGGGCCGTTTCCCACAAGTCTCTAATATCGTCTTCAGCTTCGACCCTAAAAGACCTCCCGGAAGTCGCATTGTTAACGCTACATTGGGCGGTGAGCCAATAGCTCGCACCAAGAAATATACTTTGGCTACACGTGGCTATATGGGCCGTGGAAAAGGTAGGAGTTTATCCACGATGCTCTACTTTTCTGATTCGGAGAATATACTCATACATATATATGGATACTAACTACATATCAACTATAGACGGATATGATGCCTTGTTGGTCCAGCCAGAAGGTGGCACAGCCGAAGAAATCGTTGACGAGGAGAACGGAATCCTCATCTCAGCAATGCTACGCCAGTACTTTATGGGTCTTCGCACTGTAGGCAAGTGGCGTTACCTAAGCCGTCATTGGAATACAGTAGCAGAGACATTATGCCCACCTAGAACAGCCCAAGGAGCTAAATCCGGCCTTACAAAAACAACACCTTCTTCTAAAGTTGACGACGTTTCTGATACAGCCAGCTCTGGCGTCTCTGCCTGGGTTAAATGGATCGAGAAGAGGACTGGCTGGGGAAGAGAACCGGTAGATGACGACAAGAGTCTCTTCCTAGAAGATGAGCCTCGCACGACTCCCGATTCCAAAGAAGGCGAGAGCGAAGGCGATGGCGGATCAAGTGACGATGAGGACAAGATCGAAGGTGAAATGCTTCTTCTTCGCAAGTTCTTCGCTCGATGGGCCAAGAAGGCTGGCGTGAAGACTATCTTATGTGATGCTATCAAAGAAGAGGACATGAGCATTGATTGGACACGCGTCATTTCTCCAAAGCTTGAAGGCCGCATCACGATGTTGTAGAGATACATAGAAATATATTAATACTATATAGAAATAGATAGATTCTCAATTGACCCCCAGTGTTACTTAACTGGCTGCCTAGTTTCGGCTCCGATTCTGCAAGTCCAGCAAAATGCTCTTGAGTTCGGCAATTTCTGATGCTAGCTTTTTAACCTCTTGAACGGCCGGCTCCTCTTCGACATTGCTCTTCGCCTCAGCGACTCTCTTAGTCCAGCCTTCGGCCTCCATATCCATCTGATCAGTGATTTGCTCCCACTCGTGGACGACGTCATCGTCGTCTTCTCCACGAAGGCGGTTATGACGAATCACACAGGCGGCACGTGTTTCAACCCAGGCAGCTACGATAAGCACGGGACTGTATAGCAGGGCCATGACGACGTCGTTGAGCTGCTCGAAGCGGTCTTTGGGCATCCACCACTCGGTGACAGCAGCAACGGCAATTTCCACCAAGTTGAAGGGCGCGATATATACGTTCTCGTCGGGAGCACGGACAAACTGCATTGTTTTCTGGGCATACAGGGCCATGAACTCATCGTTGGCGTTGTCGTATATGTCACTGTAGGCAGAGCCGTACAGAGCAATCAGGATGTTCAGTAGAATGACCATGACCATGAAGGTAAACATGTAGTAGAGGATCAGACCGAATGGTGGCGCAAAGTTATCGAAGCCATCAAACTCTGGACTACCCATGATTCCGTTGGCCATGGCCTTGACGATGAAGAAGACATCATCAGCGACGAGATCATCAGCCAAGTCAAGACCAATGAAGGCCTGTAGGAAGCCGATAATGACGACGGTCAACAGCGCGAAGAAGATGAGAGACTCCTTCATCATGACTTTGAGAACCACTAGCATGGCACCGAAAAAGCGGAAACCATCGAGATAAAGCAAGAGACGACTCCAGAACATGGGCGCGGAGAAGGCGAGGAAGTTGTAGCTTAAGTGGGAATAATACTCACGTGGGCTATCAGTTACCAGAGCCGTCATGCCTGGACGGAAGCTACTATCGACGGGGTGAGATAGACCAATGAGACGAAGCACAAAGGAGACGGTCAAGATGGCATAGAGACTCGAGTTGAAGGCGTTCCAGAAGCCGAGAATGTGATAGCCGGCCTTCCATACCTTGACAGCCTCGTCGACGACGTATCCCACAGTAACGACATATAGAAGAATCTCAGTGGCGTCCAGATCACCAGCAGGGTTGATAGAATTGATAGCCGCGGTGTATAGCGCAAGATACAAGAGGGACACCAAGAGCTGCACAATGTTCTGATAGATGGGGGCCCGCATGCGATCTGGATCCAGATGTACGATGAAGCGACGGTCAGCCTTCTGAGCATAGTCAACGAACTGGCTGGGATCGTTCTCGTCCTGCACTAGCCAGCCCTTCCAGAGGTAGGAGATGCACTTCTGATATCCTGCAGAGCAGATGACGCGCAGAGCGTGGAGATCGACGGCCTTCTCGATAACGTTGACGGGCGGCGTAGCTTCACCGTCGACGAGGATCGAGTAGCGGCGCAGAAGAACCGAGTGGAGCAGGAACGGCAGGCTCTCTTCGTTCTCGATCAAGGCCTTGGCAATGACTTCGCAGGCTGTAGCTCGGAGACGGTGTAGATCGGCGTCCCAGAGCTCGAGTAGAGCCTGGTGGGTGAACCACTGCTTACAGACAAGCAAGCCAAAGACGACACACGCGCCGTCGTCGGTCAAGTTTTCCTCCGGGTTGCTGCTGTTGCTGTTGCTGTTGCCATCGCGGATTCGGCCGGCATCCCGTGCTGCCGATACAACCTTTTGCGTGATGATGGTGCTGTGTGGACGCGTAACCTCGTCTTCATTTAGCTCGCAGGGAATGCATTCTTCGATCAGATAACGCAGTCGTAGTGCCACTTTAGTGACATCGAGAGCTGGAATTGCCCTGGCCGGTTGTTCGTTGTCATGGCCCAGTAGAGCCTGGCGTTGATCTGGTCGAAGCCAGTCTTCACGATCTTCAGAGGCCGGGTTTTGCGATAACCCTAGAAAGGACATTAGGGTCCAGCGGGCCATGGCGATGAAGGCAGTTGCTCTTGACGATATTTATGCAGAGAGAGTATAAGAGAAATGAAGTGTAAGAAAATGAAATCAATTGATAGCAAATATGTCACAGCATAGACTAAAATAAAATATACTGATAAGAGAGTAAATAATATGAAAATTACTATGACATGAACAAAACAAAAATGACTATACCTTCCCTTTTCTGTTACAAGGGAGCAAGAATAATTGTCTCATCATCTGTCTTTGCGTTCTTTTCGTTCGTCATGTCACAATACGTACTGATACATAGATAGTACAGCCTCCGTTCAGCTCCTGTTGCTTCTCTTTTCATTCTCCTTCTCCTCAGTCTAGAGCTAAATAGGAATAGGAAAGCCAAGCCTTGGAACTAGCTAATTAGCTCCGCGTTAGCTCAACCATGAGCTTCAGCTGAGGCGGAAGAAAGTCTTGGGAGCTTTGAACTGTTTCGATCATTCTGACGTGACCACCAGGTCATTTTCTACAGTAAACCTTGTTTGAAATACGATGTGATACCACGCCAAGATACATACATAATATGTACATACCTCAGTGTAGCTGTCTCTATGTACTGTAGAGATACAACTATGTACTAGAGATAGACGTCACTTGGCTGTTGTTTCAAAGATACGAAACAAAAATAGTATACAGATACTATATGTATACTGATATGATAGTTGATGGATCTCGGCAGTGTCCAAGTAACACTGCGTGTAATACAATCAGTTCCTGTCAGCACTTAAACATCCATTCGGCACCACAACTACAAAGTATAGTTATACGTAAATGAATATGTATCTATACATTTGCTTACTTACTCTCCAGCTCGTAATTACTTACATGTCGCCTATCAAAAATCCTACCTTCCACCAGCAAGAAAAGATCAAGTTTAGGATACACCTGATTAACGAATTCTCGTCATGTAACATTGGCCAGGCAATAAAGTGTGGCTGAGCCTTGAAGATGATCTGAAATGATCCGAACTGCCTGATTGAATAGTTGATTGGACTCTACTGGCTTAATCATTGCTGGAAATTTCAAAGACACAACCCATCATATTCTTATCATATTTATTTGTTTATTTAACTTTTTACGTCTTCATGTGGATCACGTGGATCCGACCCTAGTGGATCGTTAGGTCGAGAAACCCTAGCAGGTTGGTAGAAACACAAAGGAAAAGACCAGAGTGCGAGGAAGGTGCTCAAGGAGACAACTATCACGAGGTCGGGGGATCGGGAGAGATCAAGCAGCATTGAGATAAACATTTTTCACAGCCGTCCCTCTGGTCTGGAACCTTCAAAGTGTTGCCCTCCGGTGACATGTGCTGGTCGCTCTTCAAAACCCACGACGAAGGGGGATTTTTCGTCCTTGGACAAAGGAGGAGGCACCATGAATTCAAAGGAGGGAAAGTTTGTATTCTTATCATGAATGCGATACTATCTGATCTAATTAACCCTATCTTCGACACAGCCTTTTTTTTCTGCCGCTATCATAAAAAAGACAACCCTAAGAATTTCCCAAAACCAAAATAATTCTTCAAAACACTTCATTTGGCAACACATCATTACTTTGATTGACTATTTTTACTTTTTGCAACGACAATTCATCTTCTACTTTATAACCTTGAGATGCTAGGCGACAAATGGTATAAAATGACCTTCAGCCTATAATATTTATAATTAATAACTCTTTGCTACTTCACGGTCTGTCTTCTTTCGACTTTCCCCTTCGAATCGCACATCTAGATCATAATGGCTTCATCTTCTCGCTTTACCTCACAAGGCAGTTCTAATGCTGCTGTAAATAATCTATTGTCGACACAAACAGTTGGCCTTGTCCATCTTTCCGAATTCCGTAAACGCCGCACTGAGCTTGTCGAAGCCCAAGAACGCGAAGCTCGAGAAGCCCTGCTTGGAAATTCTCTATCTTCTAATAATAACACCACACCCGACCCTTCACAAACACCAGCAACTGTAACTTCTGATAGCAAAGACTCAAGCAATATCTCGACCACCGAAAAGAAAACCAAAAAGAAACGCAAGGCTGCAAAGGCGAAGCTATCATTCGGAGACGACGACGACGACGACGATACTGAGAATGGAGGAAACGATGATTCCGATCCCGACGGTGCCAAGAGACAGAAGAAGAATAAATATACTCCCGAATCCAATACATCTAGCAATCTCGACACCAGCAGAAAATCGGGACCCAAATCGAAGATCCTAGCCAACAATGATGTTGTCACTCCCCGAATCATCACAAAGTCTTCTCAGAAACGCGAGGCTAACGAGCGTGATGAGCTGCGCCGAGAGTTTCTGGTTCTTCAAGATTCCATAAAGGCTACTGAAATCACCCTCCCATTCGTGTTCTACGATGGCACTGATATTCCCGGTGGCTTCATCAGAGTCAAAAAGGGCGACTACGCTTGGGTTGCGCTTGACAAAAGCCGAAAACTCGGTGCGGAGCTGCGAGGAGACACTCGTGCCCGCAAAGAATGGGCTCGCATTGGCGTCGACGATCTAGTCTTGGTGAGAGGCGGAGTGATCATCCCACACCACTACGACTTTTACTACTTTATCGTGAACAAGATCCGGGGTCCCGGTGGCACACAGCTCTTTGATTTCTCCACAGAAGCCCCTGTTAGTGCTAAGAATGACAGCATCGGAGCTGAACAGGAGCATCAGCCTCTATCTACAGCTGCGTCAAGAACGGCTGCAAGAAGAGACATGGGAGATGTATCTACTCTTGAAGGCGCTCGCGACGATCCAACCTTCACAAAGGTTGTAGACCGGAGGTGGTATGAACGTAACAAGCACATCTATCCTGCCAGCACATGGCGCGAATTTGATGCAGAAAAGGACTATAGTCAAGATATCAAGCGAGATACAGGTGGAAACGCCTTCTTTTACTCGTGATTTTCTTTTTCTTGTATCTAACGCGCCACGACCTAGTCGATAGTATGTAATCAAAAAGAGGAAAGGGATATATCAAACAAGAAGAACCCAGTATATTTCAGCAGTTCCGAGCTTACCACCTAAAGTGAGTGCGGTTAATCTTCATATATATCTGGCGTGGCTATCATCATTCTCTTTTACTCTGCTTCCCCTAGCCTATCGTTCATCCATCTAGTTGTTTCTTTCATTCCCTGTTCATAGCGCAACACCTCGGACGATGAAAATAATACCACCCAGTATAAATATCCAGCCAGGCCAAAATACGAGAACGCAAATTTCACGGCCATGGCCCAGCACAACTGCCACAAATTCGCGCTCTATTGTACGACGGAAACGCTTCAAGGGACGTTGTATCGAGGCTAATAGTGCCTTGAAAGTGTATAGCGGCATATCAAGAGATATATCGGATAGATACAGCTGTCGTGATGCGGTGGCAATGGCTATCAGCTTGAGTGAACCCAGCACTTCGACGAGGAGGCTTATCAAGCCATTGATGAGCCGATAGAAAGCGCCAAATACACCGCGGTAGAAAGAATGTCGTAGTTTTATGGTTTCTTGTCGGGGATTTCTAGGAGTCGAAATGTCTGCCGGGATCAACGCGTTGAGCAAGGTCATGATGAGATTTTCGGATACACTGGCGTAGAATATGGAGTGGTTGTGTATATGATTATATGTCTGGCTGTATGTAATCGGTAGATTTGTATGAATCACAAGTCGAAGAAACAAGCTTTTCTATGGAAACTAAAAATGAAGGTCATCTATCTCGATGTAAAATTTGCTTCGCTCCTATTGTGAAAGTTCATCAAGACTCAAGGAGGCCGGTAATTCAACTCTAAGGAAATAGGCTAATTCAACACCGCGTAAGCGAGTTTATTTTCTTCGAGTATCTTCTCCTATGAGTTGATGTGACTTGGTTGGTTTTTAAAATATATCCCAAAATCTTCATACTATTTGTCATGTACAATACAAAAAATAACATTGTGATCGAATTCCCCCACGACATGGAAAGAAAAAAAAGAAGAAAAAAAGAAGAAAATAAAGCACAGTCCTTCTCTTACTTCATGCCCCGCATCTACTACGAGATACTGATATACTGAAGAATCCCAACCCTAAAAAAGTAAAAGGTAAAAGCAGGTCTTCTGCCTTCCAAGCATTTCTAAGCATTGGCGCTATGGCAGTGTGCTAGATTAGGATGATTTCATTGGTTATAGCACAAGTTGTACAATCTTGGTATGATCCAGCTGATAAACAAAAATGTAGTACAATTTCGGCCATTTTAGTTGCAGATATTCTATAGCTATTTATCACGTCTAAACAATATAGTACTCTTCATACACATGTATCTGTATAAACCATACGATCTTATAGTTTGGTCCTCTAAATTGATGAAACATGAATTGGAGATGTGTTAACCCTAGTTATCACAGACCCTATTGCATTGTATACATATGTGTACATTAGCTAGTTATCTCAATATCAAAATATCATAATTACTGCCTAAGGACGTGATGACACTAACTTCGGCATTTTCAACGTACCGCCGGACGGACTTTGCTCAAAACACCGATATTCTTAAAGCGCCTGCCTCTTTCAAAGACCGAGAGAAACACACAGATCCCGCTGTAAAACAGCCAACTTTGCCGTGACTATGTGATGGCCTGAGCTTTTTTTTCTTATTTTATTTTCCCTTACAACTAAAGCCTAAAAGCTCCAGTTCCTGAGACAAACATTTTCCTTTCCTTTGTTCTTGCTTGTTTGCTTATCTCAATCACTTGGCCATACAACGCCTCGAGCTTATTTGTGCCTGGTCTTGGCCAGTGCAGGTTTCCCCAAGAAAACGAAGAAAACGATCTATAACACAATCCAGTTTTCTAGGCTATGAATTGCGATACTTAAACGAACTACCCGGCCTGGGAACGGCATTAACTATTCCTGCGTAGGATTCACGAGAAGGTAACGTAACTCTTATAAGTGACCATATATACAACTGTAGTTGGTTATAATAGTTAGTTATAATATCTATAACTCTCTTGTATAGCCGGATCTAGCCACCTGGGTACGGATTTTCATTGCACTATAGAGTGCCATCGATTGAGTTAGATCTCACCGTTTATTCTTCCAGAGCCAAGCAAAGTAGCATCACTTGTTGTACATGTATGGCATTACCTAAGATGGAGGCACTAGGCATCAAAGTCTCCTGAGAGATCTCGTATTACCTTGGACAAAGCCAGCAGAGCAGATGCTGGATAGTATGAATAAGGTTGCAGTGGTTGTAGATCTCACTACATACTTACATGCGATTGCCCTGAACGCTGATGCGGCCCTGAAGCCAAACCTTCGTATCACTCCCTGGGAAGAAAAAAAGAAAAAGGCCGAGGCTTCCAAGTACCTTGCTTGTTTTTAGACGCTTTGTTTGGGGTTTGGGGGTTTGGCGGAGGGGTTATTTGTTTAAGCGTTACTGATCGATTGCTAGTTGTAATTTCACGGCTTTATTCTGATGACAGCGAGAAGCAGATGACAAGACATATTGATGTATGTCCAGTTGGCAAGCCCTGACTGTAGCTAATATGTGCAAATTAAGTGTGGCATATGATGGTCTGTACTAGTCATCGTGGCCTGTGCCCCAGTCGATATCAGCCTACATATATAGAGGACCCATAACCATACATGGTCGTGACCTAGAAACTCCACATATGTGTCTTGTCGAACTACTTACATATAAGTTCGTTCGTTAGCTTGGCAACACATGTAGCACACTCTTCTGCACGCCCCAAGATACTCGATATTCGATCGTTGCAGGCCAACATCGGGTACCGTATGCAAAGACAACACAACACAGATAGCGATAGCCTATATGTAGTAGTGGATGTAGATTTCTTGTTTCGACCGGGGAGACTCAGGACTGTTTCTATTCCATAAGCCGTGCATTTTAGATTTCTAGGGGGTTCAAGATCTACGTATATATGTAGTTTTTACATTTTTTTTTTCCCCATCGTATCGCGGCGTTCTCGTCTATCTCCGATCCGGGCCCGAGAAAATAAAATAAGAGTAAAGGGGGGGGAGAGGATAGTTGTACAGATACAATGTGTAGTTGTATGCGTTGATAACAATGGAAGATATTGTTGAGAACGCATCCACGCTATTCCGTGACACTATTCTCTACCGATAATAAGACGAAATACGCATAAAAAGAGGACGGATGAAGATGAAGAGGGGGGCATGAATAAGGCTGCTTAAAGACCCCTAACTTGACAAAAGGTTCTAGGCTCAACTTGTGTATGGCAGAGATTATGTACTTGGCCAGTATACATATGTGTGGTTTCTTCAGGGCTGTAGTACTAGCTAGGACAAGGATAGCTAAACATGAGATGTGCACATAGAGTTTGCTGGTTTACATACGACGAACATAGTGCGCTATAGTTAAACAAGTATGTATATCCACAGTACAGATGTATATCATACCAAGTGGTGCTTGTAACATACAATATATGTACATACATACACCAAGTACCTTGCGGGCTGGCTGACTGGGGCTATATCTGGGGTCAAAGTTCATTATTTTGAGTTTTGGATCCCCTTACTCACTACTCAATGAATTTCCTATCGAACGTTCTACCTACTGGCACAAGGCTCCGTCCTGTCCTGTTCATCAGATAGCTGCAAATCCCGACGTTTCAAAAAGAATCAGCAAAAAATAGCTAGTTCCTGTTTTACTGGTAGACTCATCAGTGTTGCTATTTTGAATTCTGACACGATAGTAGCTACATAGTATAGCTAGTTACTTAGTTACATAATAGACATAATAACATAGCCACCATGGATGTCTCGATGTTGTTTGCACCGCCTTGTCTAAACTAAGGAAGCGAGAAAACGGCAAGAAAGCTTATACTTTATTTGGGGACTTTCATAGGCTATTCTTCATTGAGTTAGTTCCATGTCATTTCTAGCAATAGAATAGAAAGGAAGAGGAGGAAAGAGAAGCTCGTGTTAGATCAGATCGTCTATTCAACCATGGCCATGACCTTGACGCTATTGCAGAGTGGCCGGTCAGCTGCAATGCCACTCGATCATAATACAACTACTTATGCATATTTTCTCTATCCTTTACTTCTTTTGTACCAACGATCGCCACCGCCTATTTTCGCAAATACGGGAAGTCCGTTCGGATCTAGTTGATTGTCTCTTTTCTTCCCTTTTTTATTCTTCATTAATAGGGAATATACCCGACAAACTGGTCGATAAAACCAAAGTCTAATGGATGTACGACTAGTTAGTGTCGCTGACTTTGCAGGAAATATGGCACGAATCCTGGATCTTGTAGTTGGCTTGTGACCAGTGACATCAGCTGCTGAAATTGATTTGTTATAGCTAGATTTGTGCCTTGTTATATTGTATACAGTGCAATACAAAACACAAAAGAAAGCCTAAATAATGTAAAGTAAACAAGCTCAATATAGGAGGCCTATTTCACACAGAAACACAGATGCTCATTTAGGGCTGTCAAAACGAGGAAAACGAGACGATGGAATATCAGATGATACCAAAATTCACGGCACGCCACAAGACCATAGCAATGGCCTTGCAAGTCGGCGTTTGATATCTATTTTTTTCTCTCTGTTCTAATGGCTGTGCCCCTGGCCGGCAAGAGAGAAAAGCCTACGGCAAAGAAAGTAAAAATAGAGAAGAGGAACAGCAGGTAAAGACCTTGTTAGAGAACAGACCGTTACTTGGCCCTTAGCCAGGGTAGTATAAGTTTGGATATACAGATACATAATCAGGCTACAGCCTTGAAATACGAGAAATGGCCATCTTTTCCCCAAACCCGCCATTTTCTAGATTATGGTGTAGATCAGAAGAACCTGTAGAAAAAATACAGCCAAAAAGTCCGCCTCCTAAGCATCATGGTGCCATGTAGTGGTCAAAGCTTGAAGCTATGAGATTCGTTCAGTCAGGTAGACTATAGGAGAACGACAGCATGTAACATTGATGCTATGATTCTTATTTTATTGTGCTATTACGTAGTTGTCTGGTCACCATGAGCATGTACTTCCTATCACAGTAGTTGCTAGGCCCGCCGAGGGTAGTTGCCAGGCCGGGCTTGATTTTGCAGGATTTGTATACCCTAAAACTCACCGTTTTACATGATACACACCCTGACATGCACCCCTTCTAGCAGCAATATAGCTTGGTTCGACAATGATGGCATCAGTGGTTGGTGAGAGAGCAGTTACCTTTCTCGTCTCTAAGGACAAGGGGCTGTACAACACTGCAATAGGCAACATCTCAAGCCTCCGTAGTAAACATCATCCACGATCTTTATATAAAAGACAGTCCGTTCTCCTCTAGTTTTGCTTTCTTCTCTTCCCTTTCCTCCTCACCCCACCATCACTTCATTCGCTCTGCATCTCACATTACCTTCATCTCTACCAACTCAGCTTATTCAATCTTTCATTTGAAGCACATCTTTGCATCCCAACTACCAACATTTTATCACCCACTAATATTCAAAATGGTTTCCGTTGCCTTCACTGCTGTCATCGCCGCTGCTGGCGCCATGGCCGTTGCTGTTCCTCAGACTGAGCAGCTCGGCTGCGTTGAGCCTTCCAACAACTTCCAGGGCTGGACCGTCACTGACTTCGACTTCCACTGGATCACCACCTTCAGCACCCCCGCTCACTCCATCCCCCAGGGTTATGTTAACTTCAACGCGACCAACCCTGCCATCGACGGTGTTGTTGAGTGCAAGGCCTTCAGCACCACTTACCCCGACTTCTTCCGTGCTGGCCAGTACTATGACTGCGCCGGCACCATCGTCCAGTCCATGAAGTTCGAGTACGTTGCCGAGTCGGGCCAGCTTACCCTCAACCAGGCGTGGCAGTGCGGCAGTGACGCGTAAGTCTATTCTCTTTATAAACCGATACATATCTATTTGATCAACTTGCTAACTCTAGACCATAGTTTCGAGAAGACTGGTCACTACACCACTAACCTCCAGTGCACCGACACTGGTGTCGTCGCCAACCCTTCGTGGGAGCCCAACACCAACCAGATCTACTCCACCCAGGAATACACCTGCGAGAAGACCGGCTTCTCTGTTTCCCCCGATGCTTAAATATCTGGGTAATTTTGATGACCTTTCTTACGTCCACCATGCAAGTGCTCGCAGAGCCAATGGTGTTATATTATGACTTGCTTTCTTGCCTTTCCCGCTGGTTTGCGATATTGATATTGCATTGGGAGTTCTCTTTTCCGTGTCCTGGATGTTCAGATAACCCGACAGCTAGCTGTTGCTTCCTTATAAGTTGGCTTCTTCTTCATCTTCTGGATTCATTCGATAATGGCCTTTCTCGTTTTGTTACTGTTTTGCACGACTTTAGTATTATAGTGCTTTATATAGAACCTCGAGACATAAGTTTCTTGACCTTCTGATTCTGGTTTTCTGTTTTCAATATTGCCATGTGACGTGTTATTGACTGTGATATTACTACATTGCATTGGGAGCGATAGTATAGATTCTTGGTTGGATATATCCCGCAACTTGGACTTATTAAGTATATCTTAAAGCCTTGTGTGTCGTTCATCTTGTCAATGTATACTTTGTTTGCACAAATTGATATCACTGTTAGTACATGTATGTGAGCTTTCTACTAGGATGTTGGAGCCTTCATATGGGAAAAGACAAACTTGACTTATATTTTTAATTATTTTTCCATGCCCACTTTTATTAGTTCAAGTTTACTGCACATTTCTTTTTTTAATTTTTTAATTTTTTTTTTAGTTCACCTGACTCGAATTCAAGATACTGGTTAACCCTCAAGTAAGGGTTACATGCCACATCTGAAATAAATGCATTGCAACCACACAAAGTTATAGTAGCACATAACACTTTCTTACCTTGGTACGAGACAGCACATAAAGTGATTACTCTGGTCGGGTTGTTTTGACGTCAAGCCTTGCAGCAGGCTGACTTTCAGCCTTGTTATGCGCCAACACTTGCAAACGTTTTCTGTTTCTGTGTCATTTTTTCTCTTCTTTTGACTAACCAGATCAGACCTAGCTAGATAGATAGACCTGGACAGACTAACCAACGAGTCTCCACTTCTGCGGTCTATCTGTCTGCTAAACCTTGGATACGGACTATACTAAGTGCGGTAGCTGTGGGTGCCTCCCACTATACTTGTTGTATTTGCATTTATTCCCCTGTCTCTATTTCTAGGTATTAAAATGTGCGTGGCCTTTTCAGTTGTGACCTGGCTCAGCGGTTGAATCTGGCATGTTGCTTGCTGTGTCTATTATAGTGTAGTAGTAGGTATCTAGACAAGCTGATGTCCATGATGTAATTCAAGGGAAACGTGATGATTCTTAATTTATTTCTAGACCCGGCGGAATGCTATTATTATGCCAGCTCAAGACGTCCACAATCCAGAGATGCTTTTTTGAAAGAAAAAAATCCTCTATTTCGTACATATATATATATACAATTTTTTTTCTCATTACACTAAGAACTAAAACTACGAGGTGAAAATAAAATCCACTTTCTTTTCTCAGCAAAGCCCCAAAGCCCCAAAAAGCCAGAATTAAAGGAATTTTTTTTCTCTTCTTCTGGCCTCCAAAATTCCTCCACAAGCATTAAAAACCCACCGCATGCGAAACAACCTGCAAAATCAGCGAATTCGAGCAATCAAATCAATCCCACTTTGTTTGACTATCAGAAAAATAAGACTAGCCGACATTTTTTTTCAATCCAAATTTCATACATCCCGTCGCCGATCGAACAACAAACACCGGAATCAAACTGGATTAAACTTCACATTATTGTCATTGTAATATCATCATCATATCGTCCGCGATACACCCATATCAACAAAAGAAAGCGCAAGGAAACATTCGAATTTTCTTCTTTTCTGCTCCGCCCTCCAACCGGCTCCTTTCATCCCCGAATCGAACCGTCCTGAAAACTCAGACTCATTCGTACGCATCCACTCTCATCAGCCATTAGTTGTGTAGGCCCAAAAATAGAAGAAGCAACACAGCAGCGAATCGATCTCGCCACAGCCAACAAAACCACCGACTTCATTCGATCCGAATCTCCCCCAAAAGTAGCCGCCTACTTTGCCCTCGATACCATCTTCACATCGTCATCAACACAACATGCCCAACTTAACCTCGAGCTTTGCATCGGCCGCAGCAGGCCAATACCAATCCAGCCGTGACTCGCGAAGCGCAGCTGGAGACAGAGGAACTAGTGCTGACTGGTAAGAAGCCTCGGAAAACCTATGTCGGCCCTTGATGGCATAGGCTTGCTTTGTTTATTCGCGTGTTTCATATGACGCCATATATGTATATATGCAGAACCCTATGCTAACACCATCCCCTCTAACCCTATAGGACTCGTCGCGATGGCCGGCCTACCAACGGGACCCGCACCTTCCGCCGTCCGACGACCACCACACCCTCCGGACAGCCTACCACCTCTTCGAACCCACCCACCCAAAGCTCTGCCGCCTTAGCTTCCGCCCCGGCTATGCATGACATCGACCAATCGTTTACTGCGAACAACGCTGCCGCAAGTCACGTGGGAGCCATGCCGTACTCCATGCCCGCCTACGAGCAGACGCCTCTAGCTCCGGCCCGCTACGGAAAAGATCAGATATTAGATGTCTTTTGCGTGTCGGACCCGGACCAGAGCTTCTCTGCAAACGCTGCGAGTAGTCTGTACATGGACGGCTGGGCTCCGGGACAGTTCAACGGAGGCTCGGTCTCGACTTCTGGCGCGCGGCAGTGGGGCAAGCCGGCTGAGACTGCTGCTAGCTATGAGCCCGACATGTGCTGGGTACCCTCTCACGATGATTTCAAGCCTCTAGGCCTGCAGGATCTCACTGTCGACGAAAAAGAAGTACTACAACCCCCATGCTCCCTTGGCAAGCTTGACGGACAATCTTTTTTTTTTTCTCTATCGTTTTTTTCCCTTAAAAACTGTCTGTCCCCCATACTGACTTTTCATCCAATCTTTGAAACAGGCATTTTCTACCGATGTGAATAGTCCTCTAAAGCTCATGTCTACTGGTGCTGGTGCTGGAAATAGCAATGGTACAGCCAGTAACAACAACAGCAACCCCGGCCCTATAGCGAATAAAGAAGGCCACCAACATTCCCAAAGTAATCTTGCCAACGGCCGCAAGATCTCCACCACCCACTCGAACGCAAACTTGGTTGGCAATAGTGCTTTTGGACTTGCCTCCCCAACCTCGACAAGACCTGCCGCCCGACGCCGCGAATCCGGTGACCAATTTGGATCCATGAACTCGCCCCAGGCTTCTCGTTTCCCGCGGGACGAGAATGCTTCATGGCTCGGTGGCCGCAATAAGATGTCCGAACTCCGCGAGTCGTCAACTCTCGAAGGCGACGACGATACTGACGATACCCCGGTCCCTCAATCTGCTAGAGACGCGCCCAAGTCTGGGTTCTTCGGCTCTATGGGCGTCTCGTCAAAGTTACCAACTACAGCTGGAGGTGGTCCTCTGACCGGAGGCGCTTCTGGATCTACCTCTGGCTGGCCAGCTACGGCTTCCGGCCAGAATACGCCGTCCATGGGATCATTTGGTAACTTTGCTCTAGCTAATGCTCCTATCGGGTCTGTCGGCGTGGGAAAAGCTACAACAAGCTCCCGTGAAAGCCGCTTAGCCCATCTCATCCCGTCAAAAGAGGGCGACACAGCTTCGACCGCGAACACCAGCACGAAGTCTGGCAGTTCTGTACCCGATGCTAGTGCCGAAACCGGCCGTTCATGGCGGCGTCCTAGAACCGATACGGATCCTTTTTCTGATTCTGGCCGTATCGGTAGCGGTTTACTCGGTGGCAATCAAGAAGATAGTCCATCGGTACCCGCGCGTGCGGCCACTCAGCCTTTCGAAACACCCATCAAGAACATGGGAGGACTTGGAGCCAGTGACTTGGGCATGTCTTCTCTCAACCTCGGCCCCGATCATGATGGCAAAGACCAGTTCAGTCCTTCGGTCACCAATCCTTACCGTAGCCCAGCTGGCGGTGAACGGGAGCGAGTTGGTATTGATGAACAGGGCCATCACCTTGACGATCTGAACAACGGAAATGCGGGCAACGTGGACCGCCAAATGGGCGGTGTTCTCGGCGGCATCGGTATGGATCAAGTCATTGGCGGATACGGCGCTCCTCGCCCTTTTGGAAACCCAATGTTCGACGGTAGCGACCGGAGCCAGACCTCGAGTGCCGGCCCCAAGGCATACTCTGGCCTAGGAGCTATTGGCGGATGGCCTGGAGCCCCTTCTGGCCCATCAATCACTATGCCCGACCGAGAGCGTGCAGGTGCGTTTGGTAATGCGTTTGGATCTTCAATCTTCCCTACCATTGGCGATATCACAAGTACTAGCAGCTTCGGCAGCGGCGTTTTTGGCCCCCCTCCCGGCGGACCCGGTGCCATCGGTACACCCTCTATCGGCCGCAGAAGCAAGCTTGAAGCATTGTTCCCTGTTTCTATGCAATCACAGATGGGACAGCAAGAAAACGACGACCAAGACCTACGCCAAGCTGGAGGCCTCGGTGCCATCGGACGTGGTGGCTTTCACGGCTTAGGCCGTGATGCGGATACCTCTTTGCGTGGTACCCGTAACTTTGACGAGCTGTTTTCCCCGCCTATCCCTAATGGAGCACCCCATTCATTGTATGTTGGCCATGACATCCCCGGTGGCGTTCCTGGTGGTGCGCAAGCTTCTACGGGTGTAGGCTTCGGTGTGATTTCATCGGCTACTCCCGGCACTGAGCGTCAAGCCTCAGGCACCTCATCTGCGTCTCGTCAGATGGTCATGCCTGATCGTATGCGCTGGGTGTATCTCGACCCCCAGGGCCAGATTCAGGGCCCCTTTACCGGCTTAGAAATGAATGACTGGTACAAGGCAAACTTCTTCTCTCCTGACTTGAGTGTCAGAAGAGTGGAGGACCCTGACTTTGAACCTCTAGGTTCGTTGATTCGTCGCATAGGGAATTCGAGAGAGCCGTTTCTAGTACCCCAGATCGGGATCCCCCACGGTCCTCCCGCCCAGGCTGGTCCATTTGGACAGACTCCATCTGGTGGAGTGGTGCCCCCCCTTAGTTCTGTCATTCCTGCATACGGCCGCACGCTGACCGCAGAGGAACAAAACAACCTCGAGAGACGTAAGCAAGAGGAGCAGTACGTTGCTGCTCAGCAGCGCGATTTCATGATGCGCCAACAAGCAATGGCGCCCAAGTTCCCCCCCTATGGATCGGCCGTTGGTGCCGTTCCTGGCCTGCACCACCACCCTAGTGCCCACAGCCTTCATAGCCAGCCTAGCTTTGGCAACATGGGGCCCATCGGGGCTCACCAGCCACTTGGTGCTTTCCCCCAATTCTTCGATAACCACCTCGGCCCTGTTGGCCCCCAGAACATGGGGGGTGGTCCCCGGGAAGGCGATATGATGGGCATTAACGAGCTCGACCGTCAGATGAGCGCAAATTTCGGTGGTCACCCTGGCGCCAACGTGGCATTGGGTGGTGCATCGACCGGAACTGACCCTCTAGCTTCATTTATAGGCCAAGGACAAGCACAACTATCCAACGTGAAGACTTCTGAACTCGATGCCAGCAATGATTTGCGTGGATCACTTCCTAGCACTAATGACCTGGCTGATGACGAAGAAGGGTTCAAGGACCGCATGAAGGAGTTCGATTCACTTCGTCAAGACCTTGATAACCAAGAACAGGCCGAATCGCTCCAGCAGGCCATCCAGGCTCACGCGCAACATGCCCAGCTTCATCAGGAGCAGTTCTACACGGAGCAAGAGCAACACCAGCCCCAATCACACGAGAATTTCCCAGAGGACGACAAGACCAATGAGCAAACTGAAGATGGGTCGGACGTTACGCCGGAGAATGAAACCGCGAATCAAGCTTTCCCCGTAGCTTCCCAGTCCTACACTAATGCGCCGCTTACTGTTTCTCCTCAGGCAGCAGCGGCAGTGGCTCCGGCTTTTGAAGCCAAAGATGACCTAGATCTTGCGGATACGATTTCCAGGGCTTCGGCCGAAGATACCGGGCTCCCCATGCCTTTCCCTCCTCCACCCGGAGCTACTTCTGCTTCCCCGGAGCTTCCTACTTCGTCAACTCCTGCTCAGCCGCCGCCTCTAGCGCCTTGGGCACGTGATGCCAATGAGCTGCACAAAGGACCTTCCCTGAAGGAGATCCAAGATGCCGAGGCTCGGAAGGCGGCCAAGGTTGAACAGGCCGCATCAGCTGCTCGTCGTGCAGCACTCGAACAAGAAGTTGCAGACTCCCGTGAACGTGAGCGTGTAGCTGCTTCTATCCAGCCTGGCCTCCCCACCTCTAGTACCTGGGGTCAAGCAACAGTCTCGCCTGTTGCAACGGCCTCGCCCTGGGCCAGACCTGTTACTCGTTCCGGATCTGCAGTCAGCACTTCTGCTCAGAAGCAGAAGACCCTTGCCGAGATTCAACGTGAAGAAGAAGCTCGCAAAGTCAAGACTAAGGAGTCAGCCACTCCTTACCAGACTTCGGCCATTGGCTCTGTTCCAAGCAGCACCGGTAAACGCTATGCTGACCTGGCATCAAAGGGTGCTCCTATCTCTATTTCTACAACTATGGCTGCGGCTATCTCTGCCACATCTACTCCTATCAACACGGCTACCCCTCCCCCTTCGATCACAGGCTGGGCAACCGTGGGTGCTGGCGGCAAAGTCAAGACTCCTCTGACAACTACTGCCCCTGCACGGACCGTCAGCACCTCGAGCACTAAGACCATGACCTCTAAGCCTGTCACTCTAGCAAAGTCTATATCTCCCAAGACTGATGCTACTGCGGCTGTGGATGAATTTAACAAGTGGCTCAACCGTGAGCTGCGTGGCCTAAACGACGGCATTGATGGTAAGAAACGGTGATTCATTATATCCAGCTTGAAACAAATACTAATATGTATTTCAACAGTTGCTACCTTTGCTGCTACCTTGATGCTTCTCCCCCTGGAGAATACTCTCATTCAGGATGCGGTCTATGCTAGCTCGACAACTATCGACGGAAGACACTTTGCCGAAGAGTTCATTCGCCGCAAGAAGCTTGCTGACAAGGGCATCGTCGAAAAGAACAGCTCTACAACTTCAGGTGCCTCTGGTTGGAGCGAGGTGGCTAAGAAGGGTGGAGGTGGCCTTATTGGCGGACTTGGTGGCTCTACGGTCCGTGAACAGTCTGCCGAATCAAGCATTTCTGGCGCTGGCTTCAAGGTTGTTCCCAGCCGTAAGAAGACGGGTAAGAAGTAGAGAGACCTCTAGTAGTATCTAATATCAAGGCGAGTCGTAAGAACTCATGAATCGATATCAGATGTGGAAAAAATGGGAAGTATGCTTTAGATCAAGTTAGAGTCATAACACAGGTGGCCACAATCAAATTAGGGTGATGAAGGCATTGCTTTTATCAACTCAACACGTGACTAACGCTAGACGTGACCTTGATCGAAAATGAGACCAGCAAAGTTATTGATAGAACTTACAATTATTCTTATTCACTACTATGCAGTTATATACAACTACTTGTGAACATTATGAGCTTATTGACTTTGACTAATGTCTCGAAGACTGCCTAATTAGGAGGCAGTATTTACCTTCTTTAATTAAAGTATATATTTTTTAAAAAAGATTATGGAGATATAAAAAGGAGAAAATAACAAACACCGGTAAAGTACCCCGCGCCTGATTATAACTCGATAAGTAAAAGGTCATTCAACTATCATGGTTAAAGGTAATTAGTGATAGGCGGTTATATACTTGTATATATAATGATAGAAGGGCGCCTTAGGACTTGCATAAAACTATAGAATTAGGCATATGAATACAAGAAAATAAGAAGCCAAAAAGAGGACCACTCGAGAACAGATGAATCATTTTGATCTAGAATTTAAATTCCGTCAATCTGGAAATCCGACAGCGAGTCTGATGTTAAGCATAGAATCTTCGTGTCAGCTGGCATGTGTAACTCAAGGCAACATACTGAGCTTTGGAGATTTAGCTTGCCCAAACACATCTTGTGGACATCCATGAGTCGACATTGTTGGGGAAGACCACAAACATCTAGAGAAGCAGGTTAGCCAATTTCATGCTTTACACCAACACACCTTGGAAAGAATTGAAACACCTGTAATCTCATGATTCAAAATCATGTTCTCTACTCTTACAATCGTGTAGCCAGCTCAGAAGCACGCCGTTTTGGAACCGTGGAGAGACTCAACTATCAGGCACCTGTTTTCGACAGCTATAGCTGATTACATTTATCTCACAGTATGCTGTGGAAATAACAATCACCAAAACAGATATCGTTATGCCTTGATTGGGGGTTCTCAGTTAATTCTGTGGGATGGCAACTGTGTCCGAAGATGGATAGTTTTTGGCTTGTTGCTTGATTTGGCTGTGTCATCCCAAGATCAGATGGAACTTCCACTTGCAATATCAAACTCTGGTTGCTTAGCACTCGTATTTAAAATTTCCCTCTGTTAGTCACGACTCCAGACTACTGAAAAGTTTTTCTGCTTCTTTCCTTTCCAGTCACGAAAATCTAACAGACAACAGATTTTGTCATCTTCTTCCAACTAATTTTCTAACTCTTGCAACCTAAACCTTGACATCGGCCATCTCAATTCATACTTGGTTGCCATCAACGCTCCATCTTCACATCTTCCATCTTTCCATCTTCACATCTTCACATCTTCACAAAGACTTCCTTTGGCTTTCTGATCCAGTTTCCATCACGTCCAAACAAGCCGGGATCGGATCAAACTCGCCATGTTCACCTTCAATTCTAATCCCAACTTGCACCTTCGACATAAGGAGAATGACTTGTTTGAAAAGCGTACACTTGGCCCAAGTAGTTTGCAGAGTTCCCTTCAGCCGGAGAAGAACTTCCAGTCGGCAAAGAGCACAAATGGAAACCGGCAGGCTCTATCACTTCGGCAGCGTAGCCAGAGCCATAGCGACATGTGGTGGAGACCTGGCACTTTGAGCTCCCGGGCTGGTGCTTCGGTGTTTCAAGGCGCTGATCTGTCTTCTGCTGACGGGCTCCTTTCCGCTCAAGATGACAATAGTTTGCCGCCAATGCCAATGAACTTTTCAGCCTCGCTGGGCAGCAACAATACAGCCTCACAGATGGAGGAACAGAAATCTCTCGGCAGGAACACGCAAGCAAACGAGACTGTCGATCGTTCTGGGTCGCCGTTGCAAGGCAGTCAACCGAAGATGGATATCACTATGCCAACGGAACACAATCACCGCGTCGTTTCTCAAGAACAAAAAGAGAAGCCTGCTGTGGCTGGCCATGTCATAAGCCTATTCACCAGCAGCATTGGGGGTGGCAAGACTCCTATCAAGCTGGAGGTCAACTTGACTGACGAGCAGATGGAACAGATTGCTCGAGCGTACGTCGTTATCTCTTAGACCACCTAATATTATCCGATACTATGGCAAAGCTAACATGAAAGTTAAACGACACTCTGTTCAGTGTCCAACAACGCCAGGCAAACGAGGCTCTGGAGACGTCTCCTCCCGCCGGCCGTTCAACATCAGACGCTCTCACTGAGAAATGTCCTACAATGCCAGCTTCCCATGATTTGCCGGCTCTTCCTTCTGATGCTGTGCCAAGCCTGCATAAGCTGAAGCATCTACTAGATGAAGATGTCGATGACGAGGAAAGAGTTTCCATGCTTCGAAAGCTTGATGACAGCCCAGAAAACATGTCATCTTCGTTTACTAGCACGTGCAACAGTGCAACCCCCCCTCTAGAAACCAAGATGTCACAGGACGAGCGCCTGAGTCATATTGTGACTCCTTCGCCTGGCGGTCTTTATACAATCCATGAATCCGACATGGACAGTACTTTGTTGCCTAATATATCTAGCAGTCCGCCTACGTTAGCCCAGCGTCGTCTGAAAAGCCCGCTTTCACGCCTTGATCTGGAGATTGCACAGCCCATGAAGAACGCCGCGGTACACGTAGTCACAGAATATCGCACACTAAACAGTCCGGCCCGGTCAATGGCTGCCGATATCTCTGCCGTATCCGCGCCAGACGCTGGGGTTGTCCAGTCTGGCGTTCTCCACGATAGCCCGACTTCTTCTACGTATTCACAGGACATTGGCTCGGCTATTGTAAGTCCACTTCACCCTGAACGATTTCGGGCTTTCTCGGGAGAGCGCCATAAACTAGGCCACAATCTGACTTCACCACAGGGCAAAAACGACTCTGTACAGCACCAGGTCTCCATTCTCCAAGGCTACACCGACTGGAAGACAAGCCAAAATGACCCAGTCCCAAGCCGTCCCTATGCCAGAAGTGCTTCCCTGGGCCAGCCAGACGAGAGAATGGGGGGGATGCCATACAGCAGCAACAATAGTCGTAGAATGCAGGAGCCTCTGGAATATCAGAACCATGTCTCGCCAACCAGAACTACGATCTTCCAAGCTCGTACCGCCGGTAACAGCAACGCTGACAAAGGATTGCTGTTCACTCCGTTGACGCCGTTCTTCAATCCCAATATAAAGAAAGAGAATGCCATACCCGGAGACCAAGGCTGGGCCGAAAAGACGCCCCAAGAAGGCGAGGGCAAGATCAAAGAACAGAAGAAGACTGCCTTTAACGGAACCAGCCATAGGAACGAGCCTATGCCTGAGGAACTCCCGCAGACTGTCACTCAGAACGAGAATATCAAGGCAAGCAGCCAGCCTAAAGCCGACGACCGAGCTGGGACTCCGATAGTTCGTGATGAGCATTCCCACGATGCCTCAAAGGTCTTCCTGCGCCGTAGCCCGGAAAACAACACAAGGCCTGAAATCAAGAAGAAGGGCTTCTTTGACGGATTACGCAAAATTGCACGCGGAGTGGTGAGTCATACACAAAAGATTCTATATGCAGAACCTCGAATTATTCATTAGCCCTCAAGCTAAGCTCCAGCGACTAACCAATACTACTCTCCGATATAGCACGAGCTTACCACCCCTAAGCAGCGCATCGACCGCACCAAGGCACACTATTCTAGCATGAATATCTCGCTCGACCCTCGTGAACAGAGTCTGCTATACTGCGAGCTCGAATACCACCTGACCTCCGCCGTCCACGGCTACATAACCACACAGTTCAGCCACGGCCGCCTCGACGCCAACAAGCTCAAGCGCGTCACAGATGCCTGGGTAGGCAAAGGCCGTCCCCGCGTCGTCGGATTCCGGTACGATCTAGAGACTCAGCTCGAGCTAGTATCGGCCCACGACGCCGAGTTCCGGTTCTACGGCCGACGCCAGGGAAACCTACTCGAGATTGGAGCTTTGCTCTACGCCATGAGGACCAACGCGCGAGCCATCCAGGTCCGGACGTTTTGTCAGCCCGACTCTGTCGTTGCGAAACAGCTGGTTGATTCGCAGTCGTTGTTCAACATGATGGGCGTACCGGAGCTTCAACAGGCGGCCTTGGCTCAGATTGGCGCCTTCTTTCGCACCATCATTGAGCGAGAGAGCAGGAAGAGAAAGGAGGCTGAACGGACGGGGTTGCAGACTCCGATGATTGGGCCAGGTCCGGTCAAGATATTCCCGGTTGGTGGAGAGGTCAGAAGCGATATGCCGGCGATTTATGGCACACAGGGGCCGAACTAAGAACGAGAATGGGGGTAGTCTATTGTTTGTGTATATCATAGTTTGAATCGTGCTTTGGCTTTTGTAATATCACTAGTGTTGAGTAATGTAATATAATTATAGTATGTATATTTGGTTGACTGGTCATTTTAGCTTGCCTAGCTTGGGCCTAAACCGTCTTTTGATGTAGTACAATAACCATGTTTAGTACAGGTCTTCATTTATTTCTCTTTTAGAAGCCTACGAGGATATAAACCGTCCCCAACTAGTATTTCGAGCTGATATAATGTTCACAACTATAACCCATGGACAAATCTCTTTAGTCTTCAACAGTCTTTGTAACCCTAGTTTAGACTTCTGTCTTTCTTGTTTGAGCTGAACTTCCACTTTCGATCACGCAGCGTTCGAAATTGTAACATCAAGAGAACTTTTGGACCGTCTCTGCTTGATTCTTCCGATTTTAGGTCGTATTGTTGACCATGCACAATCTCTCCTTATCGTCGATATTTGGCCACTGATATTTAGCATTGGGGTTTTTTTTTTTTTTTTTTTTTTTTTCTTGTCATGTTCCCTATACATGCGCCATGACTACCGACGAAAAACAAACACCCGGTGCTGCAATTGCAGAGAATAGTGACGAAGAATACGGTTTCAAGCGTCAATTCCAAAAGAATGCCGAGCGATTCAATATCGAGTTGGCCGGCCACATGCCGGTCCCGATGGAAGAGAAGAAAGACCGGCACTATTTCAAGATATTTACCCTGTGGTTCACCATGAACTTTTGTCTGATCTGGTAAGAAAACCTTCCTTCGTCTTCTCCTATGAACCCCCCTATACTCAAAACAGAGGCTTGGGTATACTGACAATCAACCTCTATGGCGTCAATCTAGTATGTCGATCGGAATGAGTGCCCCTATATCTTACAACATGCGGTTCCGCGATTCTGCCCTCACTATCTTATTCTTCGGCCTTCTAACATGTGCCCCGGCTTCATTTCATGCTACGTTCGGAGCCCAGCTCGGCCTGCGGCAGATGACACACGCGCGCTATTCGTTTGGTCGTTACTTCGTTGCTCTCCCACTCCTGCTCAACGCAGCTACTCTAACTGGATATGCCATCGTCGGGTACATTCTAGGTGCTCAGGCTCTCGCGTCCATTGGGACGGACTCGTCCGGTGGCCCGTCTCTGGGTATTAACGGCGGAATTGCTGTTATTGCTGCTATCTGCCTGGCTATCATCTTGTTCGGTGCCCGTGTACTTCACTGGTTCGAACTGTATGCCTGGTTTCCAACATTGGTAGCTGTCATCGTTGCCCTGGGTTATAGCGGCCATGATCTGTCGTCTCAGGCCGACTATGCGCCTGCCACAGCTCCGCTTGTGCTGTCGTACGGGTCGATCTTGGCCGGATTTTTCCTGTCCTGGTCAGCCATTGCCAGTGACTTCACTGTATACTTTGCACCCGACTGTAGCAAGACCGTCATCTTCCTACAGTCATACTTTGGCTTGGTTATCGGTGCTATCCCTATGATGATTCTGGGCGCGGCTATCGGAGGAGCTGTACCGAACATCGAATCCTGGCAAGCCGGATATGACTCGACTTCGGTAGGAGGTGTCTTGGGCGCCATGCTAGAACCTGCAGGCAAGGGGGGTCATGGCTTCCTGATGTTCATTCTGGCCATGAGTATCATGGGGAACGCTGTCGGTACACTCTACGCCCTGACTCTGAACGTGCAGGCCCTGGGAGATCTTATCTTTCGCTACACGGTCCACCGTCTTATTGTCCTGGTTGTCCTCACCGGCATCATCATCGGTGTTGCCATCAAGGCAGCAGAATCGTTTCTGACCTCACTCAACAACTTCCTCGGCATCATATCGTACTGGCCAGCCCCGTTCGTCACAGTTATTTTGCTCGAGCATTTTGTCTTTCGTAAGGGGCGTCTCGATAACTACATCATCTCTTCTTGGAACACACCTCATCTATTACCTGCAGGAATCGCCGCTTTGATGGCTTCGCTGGCTAGCGTAGCACTGATTGTCCCCTGCATGAACCAACTTTGGTATGTCGGACCAATTGCAAAGCACACTGGCGATATTGGATTTGAGATGGCCTTTGTGGTGTCAGCCATTGTCTATGTGCCATTGAGGTACTTGGAAATCAAACATCAAGGACATCTTTAGAAAACGTGATGGTGTGATGTCAATAGAATTTACGGACATTCTTGAAGCAATAGGGTTTGTGGTATTTCTTGTCCAAATTAGGGTTACTATATTCGAATATTCACATGTCAAATGCTCGACCACAACAAAGACCCATCCCATGTGATACGAATTTCCCAACAAAAATATAGTTGTCAAGGGTGCATTAGTTAGTTATATGTAGTTGTAATTTTCATTACAGATATTATAATGTGATATGATTAAATGTATAACAATAAATCTACCAATATAAAGCATACTAGATGATAATACAGGTTTTTTTTTCCCTATTCTTTGGAGAAGATGAATTTAGGAAATTAAAGAATAAGAAAGTATTTAGCAACCAAAAAGGGCGTAGATATAGTTGAGGGAAGAAGAAAGAAAATAAAATGAAGAGATAGAAAAATTGTATATGAAATTGCTAAATCTCCCGCCTGGTCTGGCAAAAGAAAGGTTTTGTAGTGATATGTCAATGTAAATGTGATTGTAACCATCTCTATATAATGCTACACCCTCCAATGAACAAGATGTGCTTCATGGCTGGGAAGTCGCCGTAGATAACGAGCTGCTAGTGATGATACTAGCACTCATGTCGTGACTACTATTGATGCTTGGAAGTATCGGTAAGGCATTGCAAAACCTGGGAGAAGAAGAAGAGTTAGTATATATCAAGTCTGTACCGAGAGTTCTACTTGATGTATGCATATTACTTACATTCGCAGCCCAAACTCCTTGGTTATTGAGGTGCTTCGCCATGCCCCGAACCAGCTCTATTTGGTCTTCGGTAGTTAGACCGGTGATCGCAGTTTCCATAACACTACCTAGGTTGGCCTTGTAGGTTGCGATGAAGCTGTGGTAGTACATGTAGGCGAAGAAGCCCATGATGAACTGGCAATCCATGCGGTCGGTGATACCGCCGTGACCGGGAATTGAATCACCAAAGTCCTTGATCTTGAAGGTGCGCTTGAGCCCAGAGGCGAAGAATCCACCAAAGGGCGCGATGAGGGAAGCAAAAGTAGCAAGAGCCAGAGTGTGGAACATCAACGGCTCAGTGGTGAACGACAAGCTAAAGCCAGGAGGCAGGAAGACAAAGTTGGGCAGTGAGTACACCTTGGGCAAGAACACCGGGTTGGGCACACAGTGTAGGCCAGTGACGATGTTGGCACCCAGGTCAGTGACAGGGCAGATGAAGAAGCCACTGCGCATCATCAGCTTGGCAGTTAGGACGCCAAACACGTTAGTCATGATCCAGGCGCCGATGAAGCCCTCGACAGTCTTCTTGGGCGAGATCTTGATCAGCTGCGTGCGACCAAAGGTGATACCGCAGATATAAGCCCATATGTCATTGTTGATGACGAGAATGGCGGGGAGCAGGAACCAGATCATGCCCTCGAAGACATTGTTCATGATGAAGTGAGCCTGTACAACGATAAGATAGAGGGCCATGTGAGTCCAGGCGAACTGTGTGAACTGGAACTTGTAGTTTCCGGCCTGGAGGGTGGAGACGAAAAAGACGAAGCCTGTAGTGTGGAAAAGAGAAGGGCATTGTTAGTTACTGAGCGAACCTTTAGTAAGAATGGGTGGTTCCTGGATGTAAAGCATACCAAACACATAAAGAATAAAGCTGATGAAGCGGTGGTGCGTAGCCAGCGGCAACAGGACCTTGTCAACTAGTACAATATGCTTGAAGTAGTAAATGACAGACTCGCCGTATAAAAAGTACATGGTGGTAGCTAGCCAATACCAGTTCAGGTTCTTGGTGGACCGAAGCTGGCGCACACGACTGGAGATACTGGCGATAGCGATGACTTCCTTGAAGCTGATGATCTGAACGACGGTGATGATGACAATGATGTAGATGTGGCCGGCGCATAGGGCCGTGACGAAGCCCAGGACCATGATTAGTGTCCATAGGGTGCGGGTGAAGAAGTTAGCCTTCTTTTTCTCGAATTCGGCCTTGCGTTCGGCTTCATCGTTCTATAGGGTAAACATAAGAGGTTAGCATTAGAAATATCATGTGATGTGTAGACGAGCTGTGAATTGGCAGACTATAGATCGTAGGCTAAGTCAGGCCAGGGCAGGCCATGGGCTAACGGTGTCTGACTACAGGCCAAGCCATACGCCTTGGGCCATAGAATACAGGCTATATAGCATATAGCTATTGCGACATCTGATCCCTTACCTCCGGCGAAGAAGCGACCACAGCTTGCTTGGTCGAGTTCTTTCTCATATCGAGGTCGGCTCTAGCGTCTGAAGCGTTTCCATCGTCGCTGTCTTCACTCTGAGAGCCAGACTTATGGCCTTTGCGATTGCGGGCCATGGCAATGGGTAGTATGTTTTTTTTGGTGGTGTCGAGAGTGTTGTCGAGGAGTAGAACGACGATATAATTTTTGTAGGCGTAGATAGCCTAATAAACAGAGCTGGTCTATGTATTAGGATGGGGGGATAGTTTTGGTTGTTGTGGGAAGAAAAATCGATCTTGGAATTTTGCTAAGATCAACTAGGCTGATTGATTGATTTAGTTCGGAAGCGGAAAAAAATATCACGGCAGAATTTGGTTGCGGAGGAGTAAGCAAAGCAAAGCAATTCAGGATAAATTGTAGGCAAGCTCTAAGGTTGGATGTTATTTTTATAGGGTAAACAAGACATCAAAAACAACCGAGAAAAAAAGAAAGAAAACTGTGTTCGGACTGAAATGAGCGACAAGAGTGTGAAATTCACTCTATATGAATCAGCTTAAGAGGGGGAAAAAAAGAAAAAAAGAGAAAATAATAAAATCAAACCAAGGCAAGGCTGACTCGTTCAGAAATCGTTGTTGAACAAGAGAAGCTATAGCTATAGAAGGTTGATTTGATTTTGTTTATTCTGATATATTGAAACATATGTTGAGGACAGCAGGACAGAATAGGAAGCCACGCATACATCAGATGCACACCAGAACTTGCCGGTTTTGGATCAACATTCTGTACTTGGTTATAGCCTACTTGGCCAACTTGGTGTCTGTTCAAGGTAGCTACCGCCCGTAAAATGGCCGTGCAGGGGGCCGCCTTCTATAGCTTCAATCTCTACTCACTAATATAATGCTTTAACAGGACGCTATTTTGCTCTTTTACAAATAGTTACAGGCTAGGAAATGAAATGAAAGGAATTTCTAATACAAGGCTGCTTTGGTTATGCTTTGCAACTACGGAAGCACCGGCAAGGCCATATGACAGGAAGAGCTCAAGAGAGGGAAAATCAAACAATACATAGTAATATAGATAGAGGCGCTACATACATGTTTGCAGAAACAGCCTAAAGAGTGAGTGGGCGCTTAATTGCATGTTTATTTCCATTTTCATGTGAAGCTGCATTCTTTGGAGTTGTATGCAGATAAACGAATAGACAGTGATGGAAATGATGACGACACCTACTTAACATGCCTGCCTGTTTTCAAATCTGAGAACCTTTTGGGACCAATTATGGCCTGACTGTAAATTTATTGGAGTCGGATTAAAGCCAGGCACATGAAACAAAATCCACAGAGTACATATTCATGATGCATGTTTTACTGCAAGAAAGTGGACAATAGTATATATCAAATGCTTACTTTTATTTCTGCAAATTTTTGGTCTTCTTATTCCGCTTGCAGTAACCCGAAGTTCCAAGTCAAAGTCAAAGATCGAAAAAAGAACCCCCCATTCATTCCCTTCCTTCCCCACCTGTGCGAGGCTGAAAGAACTCTTTATAATGCCCCACTTTAGCACTAGTATGACGCGACGAGGCTGAGAATTCCATCGTGAAAGATCAGTGTCCTCGACTAGCCAGTATCTCGACAAGTTGACGATCGCCACGACCAGTAAAAGTTTGCGCCTTCGATATTCCCGATATATGGCGTACGGCCAATGGCTCCCTTACTGATATGGAGTTTGACGAATTCAATGAGTTTGACGATGATGAGATTGATGACCTCACTGATGGCGCATTGCAAGAGCTAGAACAGCAAGCGATACAGGCAACTCAAGCCCAGGCCTTTACATCGACACAAAACGACCAGGCACAGCCTCCTAATAGCTTATACGGCGGCTACAATAGCTATAACTACCAAAATACAGCCGCTAATTCCCGCCATTTCGCGCCTCAGGCTCGCTCTATCGCTCTCAGAAACCCATACTCCGCCCCCCACACCAACTCGACGACTATCTTGCCGGCACGAGGCCCTGCCGTAGGCTCTACAACTGCTGGATGCGAGAATGGCTCCAACAACTGGAGGAATGCCGGCTATGGCGACTCGGGCTTCAAGCAGTCCCAGATGCCGATGAGGCCACCGCCGCCTGCTGCCGGCTCAAATTACAACAACGGCGTGGTCGGTGCTGTACGGCCCCAACAAGCTCAGCCTCGGCCAATGGTGGCTCAGCCTCTGAACGGGTCTATCCGGCCCCAGGCGACCCAGTATGGCCGGCCCCAGGCAACGCAGTTCAACCGGGCTCCGGCCGTACAGCAAACAATAACAGCAGCAGCAACATCATACGGACATGGAAATCGACCTGCTGCCCCGATGCAAAGCCAATACAGCCGCCCGAACGCAACACAGCTCGACCGGCCTCTGGCATCGCAGGCTAATCGACCGCTTGGAAGCCAGTCCGGCGTCCACCGCCCATTCGTACAGCCGAGGCCGTCTCAGGCAGCCCAGCAGGCATATCGTACAAACCGGACCAACCACCAGCCGTCTGTGTCGTCACAGGGCATATCGCTCTCTCAGCAACAGTTGCAAAACCGGCAGTATCCCCTATCACAGACAAATGGACTTGCCCTAGGTGACGATTCATCGGCTAGTGTGGCCGACCTACAGGCCAAACTTGCCGAATTAACGAGGCAACTCAACTCTGCAAAAGGCGAGGCGGCTATTGTCCGCTCCAAGCTAGAGCGAAGCGACCGGGAGCACAACATGGCTCTGGCCGCCGTTAAGCAACGCCACGAGACGCAAACATCTACGTTTAAGCAAACGCTAGAGGCTGTACAGAGCTCGGAAAAGACCGTGAAGACAGAGCTCAAGTTTTTGCAGCAGGAGATCCGCGACGCCAACAGCCGATCTCGCCGAGTTGCTACAAGCAAGGCCGGTGGTGCAGTAGACAATAACACAGGGCCTATATCAATATCAAATGGACCAACGACACCGCGCAAGACAACAAAAACCTGGGCCATGGCTGATGGATTCGATGATATCGACCTGGTGCCAAGCCCCGGAAAGCGAACAGGAACCGGCAATGTCACTGGGCGTTCGGTATCAGGAAATATATCTGGGGTTCTCGAGCGAACCCCGACTAAGAACAAGCGGAAGCGGAACATGCAGGACTTGCCTGTCCCCGTTCCACAGCTCGATATCGAAGACGACGTGTTTATGACTGGCATGGATGCTGGCGGTACTTCTGCTGCCATGTCCGTGGCCCTGGGTAATATCGGGGCCCAATCAATGATACTAGGACAGAAAGCTCCTTTGGCCCCTGTGCCTTCATTCGACGTAAGTAGTCCATCATGCCCTCCCGATACAAAGAAGACAGAATATATATACTTACTGACCTCGTATAGTTTCTCAAGATCCTCTTGGACCACGAACCCATGCCTAGCAAGTCAACATTGGCCTTGTTGTTCTTAGAGGTCATACCCGGCCACTCAGACTCCTCAGGCCCGACAACCTTTGGTGCTTCTATCATGCATGCTCTGCCGGTAATGGGCTCCAAGGTACAGCCGCTTCAAGTCCTATCAGACTTTGCCTCACATCTCGTGTCCCTTCTTGGAAGCTGCGTAGACCATTCACTTGTAGCGCCCTTTGGACCACTAGGGTCTCTGCTAGCCTTTACCTTACGGCTACACACATGGAGCATCTTGCCTTCGCTCGTGTCGACATTGGTGCCTACTGTGATCAGCGCCATATCGCTTCTCTTTGCGCGTAGACCGCCTCGTCTACAGTCTTCTCTTTTGATGACCGAGGCCGAACCTTCTGATGGATCTAAACCTTTGCTACTACTACTACATCTTGCTGCACTTGGCTGTTCGGCAGCTTCTGACCGCCCTGATGGGCCAACCGGAGTTTTGCGCGCTCAGTTTTGGTCGAATGTGACTCGTGATATAGTCGCTCTATGTCTAACGCCTAACCGCCGTGCAACATCTGCTGAGATGATAACAATGCTGGACATTTTGTGTACAAGTGCTCTAGACGGTAGTATCGGTCCGATATGTACCGATGTCAACGTAGACGAGGTTGCCGAGTTTGTCTTGGACCGTGTTAGCAAGCTATTAGACATGGCGACGTTGTTGGCTCCAATTGGCGATGCTACAGCCATGGATTCTAGTACGGGGTTAGGTGCTAGTATGACTCCAGGGGCTAACCTAGAGGACAGTGCCATGGTACGAGCCATTCACTGTGCCTCTCTTCGCGCCTTATTAAGCTTCACGCTACACCCATTTAGTCGGAAGGCCATGATTAGCCATGCGAGCGTAGTGCCGCGGATTGCCATACATCTTAGCGCCGGCGTCGAGGCTCTATATACGGACATCAATGGCCGCTCAACTTGTGTAGTTGGATCCAGTCGTCGCCAAGCTCTCGACGGTCCGCACTCCTTAAACAAGTCCGTCGATACTCTAGCTTCTGATATGGCGCGGCTCGGATTCGGCGCTACAGAGCGGACTGAAATATGCAAGATGGTCGGCCTTGCGATGCAGATTATCCATGTCTTGCTCTTACCACCCGAAGCTATAATCGCAGCCGAAGAGTCGGAAAAGCCTCCAGCACCATCCTTCAATATGGGTACAAAACTTGGACGAAACGGAAACGAAACCATGGAACGGTTCGTCGTGGCTCTAAGTAGACTTAATTTTGCCGAGGAAGATCTCGTGTTCGAATCTCAGTTGGACGGCGATACGGGCGAGCGGGCTATGCAAGTACTAGATGTTCTTGTATCGGCTGGCGAAGGCTCGGCTATCGCTGCGGCGTTTGGCGGAAGTCAAGACTCTGAAACTGTTGGGGGGGCCGATGGTTTTCTAAATATGACTGCTGGTGCTATAACGAGTGTTGGTGGTCGTGATATTGTGTCATGTGATGACCGCTTAGTAAATGCCGAGACATATTCTATGGCAGAGTCTGCTGGTCCAATCTCAATGGGTAAATCTAAATCCAACCTATCTGAGATGGGTCCTGAAATCATTACGGTTGATGATGACGACGATTAAAGGTTTGACAAAATTTGGCCTTTGTTTTTAGGTCAAGTCATCTATCATTAGCTAGAATATAAACGTATATATGTATATGCTGGCCACTATCTTATAAAATAATTAGAGATTTATCTGGTCCCAGTCCAGATATAATTGCCCCCAGACAAAACCAGGGCATAAATATATCTAGGTGTAATAGTAATAATCAAGAAGCCGCACACATAAGATAGACACATATAAAATGAAAGAGTGAACTTGGTGTGGTTCTTGATGATGTAGGCAGACTTGCCTTTTTACTTTATATTATTTTCCCGCCGAAATTTTGGTGTGTTTAGTCTATCTTCTAACAGTCATCTCGCCAACCTATTCATCACGTGGTGGCTTAAGTCCTGTTGCGAGATTCTGCAGTGTTTCCCAGCCTTCAGTGCCTTCCCAGGTAGCCTTTGCACGCCCAAGAACGGTACGAACAGCATTCCGAGCTCTGAATCGCCACTTGGAGCCGATGCTCTCGATGTCTGCGCCGTAGTTCTCTAGCAATGAAACCAGCAAATCAGTGCGCTGCACAACTCCGTTCCAGGCTTCCACATCCTTGGTCCAGTCCTTCTGTGCCGTTGACGAATCAGTAGAGGCAGACACGGCAAGCGATGACCCGGTCGAGGCTGTGCCGATAGCAGCACGCCAGGCAGACTCGGCAGCTTCGATGGCACCGGCATAATCATGGCGCCAAGTGCGTAGACGACAGACCAGATCCCAGAGCTCGGCGCGGCGAGTGATCAACGGAACGATGTGGTCCTCGATAAGATCGCAGATGGCTTTCTCGACTGAGCCACGAGGTAGAACGTACGCTCCGTCTTCGGCGTTGCTTGAACACTCCTTGGATAGCACGCCTTCAGCAATCATCAACTGCAAGATATCGGCATCGAGGGCATCCTCGGAGGCACGAATCTCGACTATGCGCTTCATGGACGGCACCATGTCGGCAAACGAGGGCGGGCGCATGTGGGCCGATAGGGTGATGATGTTGTCCCAGATACGCCAGTTGTCACGACTCAGCGAGGATCCACGCTTGAAGGCAGCCAGAGCCCGCTGGAGCAGCTTCTTAGGCCTGACTAGAAGAGCTTCCTCTCCAGCAGGACCTTCATCGTCAGAGTTGGCATCGGCATCCTCGTCGTCGGCTTTCTCAACTTGGGACTCTGTCTTTTTTGACTTGTCGGCCAATTCTGCCAATGATTCGCGGTACATGCTCCATAGAGCCGAGCCGAGATTACTCCAAGTGCGAGAGTCTTCTCCGCCAACGGCACCGTTAGCAGAGCCGATCGCCTTCGTGAAAGCTTCGGCAGCATCCTCAAAGTTCCCGAGACGCAACTCGATATCGCCGAGACGGCTCCATAGCTCGGGGTTTAGCCGGTTGACATGAACTGCTTTCTTGTAAGCCTCGGCAGCTGCAGGCAGATTCTTTTTCTGCAGGTAGATCTCGCCTAGTTCCTTTTGAGCACGTCCGTATCGTTTATTGGAAACCTCCCAAGCCTGTTCATATAGCGACAGATCATCGTCCATATCGCCAAGGATACACAGAAGACGAGGAGCATCTGCCGGCAGATCTCCTGCTTTCTTCAGTGGGCCCATGTACTCGGCTGGCCTCAACCGAGTCACGTCACGTGGCTGTGGCATGTTTTTGCGACCATCTGTGCGTTCAAATAGCTGCCAGCGTAGGATACCGCGTGCCTTGAATTCTCCTCCACTGCCACGGCCGTTGCCAGCCTCAGTTCCAGCCTGATCAGCTACAGCTAGGCACAAGGCGACCTCTGCCCACATGCGAACACGCTTGAAGATCTCGAGCGCAGATATAAGAGAGCCGACGCTGGTCCAGCAGTAGGCCAGCTCAGACTCTAAGTGCCAGCGGGGAGGGGTGAGTAGAGAGTTGACAAATCGGAGACGGACATGAGCAGGCGCGGAGTCCTCCTCCTTGAGAGCCGGAAAGAACGAGGTAGGCTTGGAAACATCGGGCTCAGACTCGCAATTTGAAGAAGCCACAGGTCCGTCAGCATTGTCGACAACCACCACTGGAACTTCGGGACCAGCCCGGCTAGTCTCGGTGCTTGGTTGTGCCTTCTTTTCGGTAGTGTCCACGATGACCTGGTCGACTACGGCTTGCATCTGAAGAATGCCGCGCTCGACAGTTCGGCTTCGATTCACTTCGATGCGAGATCTGACCAGTAAAGCCTGGGTATAGATCTGCCAGTTGACTATTTTGTCGCCAAGAACTCGAGTTGCGTACGGCATGACTTCTGTGGATGTAAGCCCATCTGTAGGCGAGAAGGTGTCTCGGATAGTAGCCTCGGTCAAAAGAATGGCTTCGTCTAGTGGCGATAGTTGCGGCTGGTCGTCGGGCTTCATTTGGGCCAGTTCGGGATCAACTTCCGACAATTCGGTAGCCCGTTCATCTCTTTTTGCGAAGTTGACAGTTTCGAGTAGAGTATCGTCGTTGAGGGCCACACATTCTGGGCTGCTTTGCTCAATAGCTGATGCCTCTGTAGGCTGGTCCGATTCGACTGCGGCTTTGCCATCGGTCATCGAAGCCACAGATGCGCTCTTGGCCAAGACAACAAGCTGGCTGATGTCCCGTTCCTGGAACTTGGTTCTCTTTCCCAGAGCGCCAGATAGTGCAAACTTGAAACCGCTTAGCTGGGACGCTTCCTGGAGTGCTTGTCTGGCCTTCTCGTCAAGTCCCAGCATTAGATAGGAGTTTGATATCTCAAGCAGCAATTCGGCCTGCTGCTCGGTGGGCCATCTGCTTTCGTCACCAGATGTCTCCGTGTTCAGCACCGAGCTACGGGCTTCGTCTACTGCCACCAGCACGGCGTCAAATAGCTGAGGGACATCGGTCCACTGCGAGCTACGGGCGAACGCAGAGCGTGCGCTTTGGGTTGGCTGGGCGAGAATCTTATAGTGCCACACGAGCACACGCATCTTCCACCAAGAGAGGCTGAACCGTTCTTCGGGTGTCGCTGTAGTGAAGATGTCTCCCTGGTGGTTGTAGCGTGGCAGAACGGCAAGGAAGACATGGCGTGACAGAGCATACAGTACTAGGTGAGGCGCATATTGATACGGAACTACACCGTCCACCTCTAGACTGTCTAGTATCTCTCGGGAGCGGGCAGTTTCAAGATTGCCAAAGACATTGCTAAGAATGCTAGTATCTGGGAACGCAGGCCCAGTGACGTTGGCCTGGAGGAAAGCATTGAGAGCGGCTATACCAGCAGCCAGAGCATCTCCAAAGCTCACGTCGTCGATATTAAGACATGACCTCGGCGTAGCATCAATATTGGAGGAGAGATCGTCGATAATTGTGCGTACCGATTGTAGCTGAAGTATCTCGAGATACTGGCCGGCTACGACCTGTTCAAGAGCCGCCATGACGCGAGAATCGAGAGATTAGAATTGTCGTCAAGATATTCGGGAAAATGACATCAAAGTCTAAATGTTCGAGGATCCGTGTTGGGAAGCGAGAAATCAGAGAGCAAGGCGTTTGTTGATTTAGCGGAAAAAAATAATAAAAATGATAACAAATTCATACAATTTTTATTGTACTACAGACGGTAATATCCTAAAGTTAGCAAGTACCTGTTTGTTGACTTTTTCTCCAGTAATTACTTGGCGATTAAAAAAAACTTCAAAAAACTATGACTCTATAAGTTGGACTTTTCTTCAGCTTTTGGTGGTGTTCAATTCTACTAGTTACATATATATCTGTAAGATTTTCTTTTTTTACTGCATTCTTTCTTCTAGGTCTTTCTTGATTTTTCTACCACAAAAAAATCAACACTGCCTTGGAAATGATCTAATGTAGTCGTACGAATTGTTTTTTTTAATCTAAGGAGGGGATCACAGTTGTTTTACACCCTATATAGCGGGGTAGTTTATTTTGTTAGTAACTAGTGATAATTCGGAATGAGGTAGTGAGTGCTGTAGTGGTAGTTCACATAAATTAGGGTGTACAGTTAATTATATATCATCTTCTCTTCCTAATGAACAGTAGCAGTTGTGTGTAACTGTTTAGTGCATACTAAAATATGTAGTGAATAACCACAAGCTCTAGCATCTAATTTCAAGAGATGGTTAAAAGAAAGAATGGAAAAGCTCCGTTGTGTAATTTGACTATATTGATTAAATAATTTATAAGACAAGATATCGTGTTATATTCCCGTTGTTGTATTAGTTGACACGTTGACGATCTCAACCCACCGTGCTATAAGGATACGTAAGGTTTTCCGTTTCTTTTACTCGGAACTTTGTATAGGCGATTAAAGACTGAATGACGGTGATATTACTCAAGCAAAGATATTACAGATGTACTTGGTATACAGGTCAAAGCTTCATAGCTAGCTTACTATTCTTGTTTGATACACACACACACGCCATCGAGTGGAACTAAGAGATGTTCTAGATTTTGCCAAATTCATGTCTATTGTACGAAGTGGTAGCAGTAGAAGGATGCACTACCGTCTTTATGCAGGGTTAGAAGAGGCAAATTGCCTATTTACACTCGAGCCCCGATGAACCATGGTGTAGGTCATCTACACGGTATTCGGTGCGTCGTCTATGATATTTTGGTCTGGCCATATTCTGGATCTCTCTGTCGTTCGGTGACAGATACTCATGTTACATGACGTGAAATCAAAGAGGGAGCTATGACAAGCGGGAGTATGTCGTCAGCTCCTGGTATAGGGTTACTAGGTATATAGTCTTCCCGAGTCTACAACAGTTTAAGGTGGCCAGTGATCTGGTCAATCATGGTCTTAGGAGCCGGGCCAACACCCAGAACTGTGAGGCTTCCTGGATCGATCTGCGTACGGCCGGCATCTTGGATGACTTGGGCCGTCACACCAAGAGACCGAGCTTGCGCCATGAGAGTCATAAGCTCGTCTTCACTCTTGACTTGCACGGCAATTTTTGCCTGGCCAAGGTTCTCCCACTTGCGGAGAATCTTGGCATCTTTGCTCAAAGGACTACTAGAAGCACTGCGCTGGATAGCCTTGTAGCAAGCTAGAGTAGCGTGGCCACACTGCGCCGCAATTTTGCCTAAAGACAAGGGAAGAAAGGCATGTTAGCGAAACGATAAGCAAATACTGCAGACTTTGTTGGCTTACCCTTGGTCATTCCCAGATCGGTGCGCACAACGAGAATCAGCTTGCAGTCTTCGTTGACATCTGGAGCCTCGGGCTTCCTCGGCTTGAATCCGCCCTTGTTGTTGCTGTCGGCGACATTACGGAGGCCATCGCGGACGTCGGCGTCGACACCGTTGGCCCAGTTGGGCGCATGATCGAGAGCCAAGTCGTCGTCGACGTCACTGTCTTCCGACTCAACCGGGTCGTTAAGATTCCGACGACGCTCTTCTACGAGATCCGGGGAGATGAAGTAGCCGCGAATGGAGTATATCCCAAACATGAAGCCCGTGAAGAAGGCTACTAGCGATGTCGATATGACAATCGTGGCATTGTACATGTGTTCGTTCGTGTCTGTCGGCATCGTGATCGTAATGACGTCCTATAGTAAGGACTGTGCTTGGCTCGAGATTTTATCGGTCCGATCCGGTTCGTAGAATAACGAGAAGAGGAAGAAGGTAGAGGATATATAAATCAGAAGTCTCGGTATTTCAGAGCCGGATATAGAGATCGAAGCTTCGTGGTTTCTTTACGGATATTTGTACAAAATAGACTGAATTACGGGAGAACAAAATAAAGATAATAAAATAAAAAAGGCTGTCTCTACTTGTTTGACTAGAAGATGGTGACGTTGCGCAAAACCCTAGTTGTTACCTAAAGAAAAACCCCAATTTTATTCAATTTTATTAAGGTGGAAATGGAGCTCTAATAGCTATGTAGCACCTCAGCCCTGAACTAATACTAGACAACCTACTTCTCAACAGTGACAGGCCACTGCGATACAGAGCATTTGTTATGGTTTCGTTACATGCTATTCCTGCTGTCAAACTACAGTGCGTAGCTTTTGCTTATTATAGGCGGTACAAGGCTAATGACGACTGAAACTTAGCGTCTTTTTGTTACCCAAGCTCCTGAAGCTATAACACACTACACTCCATTAACCCTACGTTAACCCTGACGTTCTCTCCTTCAGGTTACACTTGGTTGTCGTCATCATCTCGATACCCAACCATGATTGTGTATTGCATCTGATTCTAGACTTACTGTGTATCTGATAAAAAGACACGACAATATCAACTTTAACATGAGTGCTCACACCAAAGCTTCGATTATCGGAATCAGCGGCTGTTCCTCTAGTGGGAAGACCACTTTGGCCCGTATTCTACGCGATATCTTTCCCCAGATGTTCATTCTCCACGAAGATGACTTTTACCGCTCAGAGGAAGAGTAAGAGGCGCTAACGCTGCTCATAAAACCAAGTATGATACCATGGAACCGCCTGGACTGACTCTGTGAAGACTCCCGATTTGTCACGATGTGCGTGATTGGGATTGTATAGAAGCGCTAGATCTGGAACACATGCAGCGTGCTCTAAAACACATCCGGTCGAGCGGGGAGTTTCCTGTAAGACATTGTTGTTTTCCTAGATAGAAGTTATGGTACAAGCCACTAACAAAATGCACACAACAGCCCTCTGTTGACTCCAAGGAAGACCAGAACTCAGTTGGCGACTGCCCGGTGACAGCAGAACAGATTGCTGCTGCCAAAGCCCGAGTCGTTCGATGGCTGGAAACACCCAAAGGCCTTGCGTTCACTGCCTCTAAGCGGCCAATCTGCCTATTCGATGGGTTCCTTTTGTATACACCCGCCATGCAGAACATCATGGATCTCCTCGACTTGAAGCTCTTTCTGCTGGTATCGAGAGCTCAAGCTACAAGACGCCGAGACGCTCGAGACGGATATGTCACCTTGGAAGGGTTCTGGAAAGATCCTCCAAACTACGTGAGCAACATCGTGTGGCCCAACTATGCCGAAGCCCACACGTGGCTTTTTGAAGGAGAAAACGTCGAGGGGAAGATCAAAGAGGACGTTGCCAAGTCACATGGCATTCTGGTCCAAAGTGACCAGGGCTTGGATGTTGACATGGCTACGACTTTGGACTGGGCAGTGTCACAGATTATCAGTTTCCTGGCCTCGGAACACTTGACAAGTACGGCATAGCCTACGAATACATGTAGCATGAATTCAGTCAATATTATATATATATATACATAGAATTAGCAATACACTATGGATGAATGGTATGATCATTGGAGCTCTTAGGATCATAGTTGAGCTTGGGACACACTTTTGGGCTTACGAGTACAAAAGCTTCCAAAGTACTCGTTCAGAACATCAGCAGTTCCTGAACCATCGACTAAATTGACTGTGATACCAACATAACCATCTGGCCTAACGACGACGACACCGCCTCGATTCTTGCTAAAGCCCATTTTGCAGTGAACCGCCGCCTCGGAGCTATGATCGGTTCTGCTACCACGATCGTCAGCATAGACATGGCTTCGATATCTAGCTAGCAATGGTGGCGTGTCTTGGTGTATCTCGATGCTGGATCGCCTGGCTGCAAATATAGTACAGAACGTGAAGAACCTACTATGCGGCATATCCATCTCTCGATAATCAGCCTTGTCGTCTTCAGGGCGACGATACATGTGCAGGAATGACCCCGGCTTCTCAAGTCCACGGCCAAAGTCGAACAAAGCTTGACGGGCCGCTGAACTTCCGGGAACTCCCGCAAAGACATAGATCCGGAAGGCTCCATTCAACGGAATCTCCTGTTCTAGATGGACGATATTGGCGTCAACGACACGCGTAACGTTGGCATTCGGAAAGAGACGGCCAGAGACTAATCCGTCGGCAACCACCAGAGAAGACTTGACGAGGTGATCCGGTGTCCAGTTGATGGCGTTTGCTTTGTACGCCACACCATAGCCACTAGTGAAGGCACAAGACTCCTTGAACGTCTTGACAAACTCATTGCTGTCAGCTAAAGCACCGACCGAATTATCAGTAGCCGCCTGAACTGTCGATGTAGATGGCTTGGCGGAAAAGAGCTTGGCATAGCGGTTATCAAAGTCGAGAAGACTGATGGCGACCTCACGTCTCTCGCTCTCGTAAGTCGCCAAGATGCTGCGAGATGCGACGCCGGACTCTACTAGATGGAGCTTCCAGGCAAGATTGAGGGCGTCTAGGAAGGCAGTGTTCATGCCCTGGCCAGCTTTGGGCTATTGCTCGTTAGTATAGGACTCGATGTATATCTAGTACTGGGCAGCCTGTATCTCCAGGCGCTTAGTTCTTAGTTTCATACGAACGGTTCAAACTTACGCTATGCGTATGACAGGCGTCTCCACCAAGGAACACACGCTGATCAAGAGTGTAGTGATCGGCAATTCCCTGGCCAATCGGATAGACCGAAAACCATTCCACAGTCTCCCAATCGATAGTGTATGGCTGCAAGATTTTCTTGGCAGATGCTTGAACCTGCTCAACAGTAGCTGTGCTCCGAGGGTTGAAGCTGGGATCGGTGGACGAGGCTATCTGGATATACAGACGGACCATGTTGTTTTCCCGGGGGATCACCATGATCGAGCCGTTTTCGCTGTGTATAGTGCATTTCATCTAGCATCGGACAATCTTAGTATACATCGTCGTGATGAGAGAAAAGCTGCTGGGAAGATATTGGCCGGTTCTGGCTGACTGACTGACTGACCTTGATATCTGGGAAGTCTGTCTTGACCACACCATCCATGACTCCCCAAACGTATGAGATGGGATCGATATGCCGGACTTGGATGCCAAGCTTGTTTCTTATGAATGAGCGTGCCCCTTCGCCCCCAAAGAGGTATTTTGCCCTAAGAGTTTCTTCGCCCTTGTGAGGCCCATCGACGTGCTGAATATTAACAGTAACGGGATATTCATCGTCAAGATGGCTGCTGGTTTGGAAATCAGAGATGGTCCACGGCCTCAGAACCGGGTTTCCCGTCTTCTCCAAATCGTCTAGGAAAACCCGTTCAATGTGTCCCTGGTGCAGGAGCGTAGTGAAGGGATATCTAGCGTCGATGAAGTCTGGACAAGAAGCCCAAGTTCCCGTGCGGGCGATGCCACCTCCTTTCGCCGGGGGATCCCAAAAGGCGACTTCGTAAACCCGGGCCGGCTCATGCTTCATTATAGCGTGCTTGAGCCCCATGTTGCGTAGTAAGTCGAGAGATCGGGGCTGGATGCCGTCTGCCCGTCCCGTAGGCGTAGGTTCTGGGCGGTTATCGATGTGCTTGATGCGATAGCCCCATCGAGATAGACACGTTGAGAGCATCAGGCCAGCAGGCCCGGCACCGACAATAACTTGAGGGGGGAGTCGGTTAGTCGAATAGAAAATAGACTACATGTTTCTGGTGGTACGATTAGAAGCTTACCAATGTCATAGTTGTTCATTATGCTGACAATAACAGCCCACAAAGAACTGTATAGTATAGAAAAAGCACAAGAAGAGAGATATAAGAAGTAAAGGGCATCGAACACTATTCTGACAGCAATATGTACTCAATATATACTATATCTATATATCGTACTCGTCTCTAGAGACTAACGCTAGCCAGTCGCATCTTTCTAGCCATTTCCTGTAGTTAATCGGTACCATGTGATTGGCTAGTATATTCCCCGGGCTCTCGTGACATGGGAGGTCAAAACTACGGCAAGAAATATCGGGAGTCGTGATGGCAGATGAACTAGGTAGAGGATGTAGTTTATGCACAGAAAGGGCCGTATCCATATAAACAGCTTATTTAGCCTAGCTAGCCACCACCTCTACATGTACTGTGCTTCCGCACGGCCTCGTTTAAGCATGATATGGCTAGGTAGGGATAGAATTTGCCTACTTAGTTATCTGTATATCTCTGTCGGTAGCAATATATCAGATTGACGGAGCACAGAGTATAACGTCTATATAGGCTACTCGGTGCTATAAACAATACTTCTGGATGGATTTGGTAAGCCGGGAAGTATAATCGGCAGTCTTGGATAGTGGAGATTTATGTCGGCTGTGATAGTCGGGATATATAATGTAGCAGCAAAAAAAAAAGGAGTAGACAGGCATGCAAGGGTGCAATAATTTGGTGAAGTTTATGAGGGGAAACATTAACACATATCACATATACATGTATGTACTACGACACTAGTTTGGGGAAATACAAATACATAACAAAGCAAAGTCATATGGAAAGTTACAATACATGATATATAGTAAGCTAATATGTCCACTATATATATACATTTACTAGTAATGGTTTAGGTTGACACCACCTTTTTTTTGTTAATCTTTATAGTTTTGCTTGAAACCTTATTGACTATATCTGCCAAGTGCTTTAGATACATTATTTTTTTCTAAAAGCTAAACCACCCTAATTTATAAAGAGTCTACAGTATTTATTTATTTATCATTTTACGTCTTTATGTGGATCACGTGGATCCGACCCTAGTGCATCGTTAGACGTCGAGAGACCCTAATGGCCCTCGAAGAAAACCTTTGACAGACGTTTGCCCTTCCAGCAGAAGAAGAAATGTAGTGGGTCCTTCTTTGTGTAGGCGAAGGTGGTAGTCCACAAAGTCTCCGTGATGTGATCGGGCGGCCAGCAGCCGGCCCAGTGTCTCCCTTGGGAGAGACAGTTCAAAGGGGGTCCTGAGGCTTGCAGAAAGTCCCAGGTCCTTGTAAGTTGTCGGGGCAGAGGATGTCCACCAGTCGGTGTACTCCTCCTGAAGCCGACTCCGAGCAGCTCATTTGATATGAGCAATGGAGGGAGGCAGGTTTGGAGGTGGGGGTAAAGTAGCGCCTTCCTTGGCCAGAGAATCTGCTATCTCATTGCCAGGTATACCAATGTGTCCAGGGACCCATATTGGGGTGACTTGTCTAGCTTTGACATGGCGGCACCGCCGTCTATCCGGCCAAGTTCGAGCCAGAGAGTGGAACTCTAAGATCTGGGCTTGGCTGGTGTCTGTTGGTGCGGAGCCGGGAAAGAGGTAAGCATATGCTGCTTGGTTGTCAAGAATAATGTTCTGTGCATGGGGCTTGAAGGGCCAGTTTCAGGCCATTCAGGGCACCCACTATCTCGGCATCAAAGACTTCATGATTCTTTCCTAGGGATCATCGTTGTCTATCAACTAGCCAGTTACCTTGATATATGGCAAAACCCCATCCAGTTCGTCCATCTTCCAGTTTTGATCCGTCAGAGTATACTATGATATCCATGGTATGTGGGTCACGGTCACGTGTCCGCATACGGGCGGCGTTTAGCAGAATCATGTATTTAGGCAACGGTACGCAGGCACCGTTACCTTCACTAGATCATTATCATCAATCAACACGTTAAGAATCAGCACATGCTATTAGTAACTTAGGTGGTAACCCTTGTATACCCACACTAAGACTAATATCCAGAGGGTGTCGGTCACTATTTATAGTCAAAACCTAGTAGCAAGGCATGCCTTGGCTAATACTATCAGGCCTTATAAATTAGCATCTAATCACTGGTTATGATTTGAGAACATAATCAACCATAAAGATATATTTACTAGGCAATTCAAAAACGCCAAAAACAGCTATTTATAAGGAGTCAATATCATACTATTCAAAACTAAGTACAAAGCAGGTTAGAAGCCAACTTCCAATTGTTGATGCCACCTTCCTAGATCCACCTTCTTGGGGTGAGCAACAGAACCGAACACACCCTTTCTCTTGGTGGCTGTTGAGGGCCCAACATAGCTAGCCCTCTCAAAATCAATAACCATCAAGTCATCACATTCCTCATTATAGAGTAGATTCTGTAGTCTGATATCCCCATGACTGACACCCAACTCTTGAAGTTTCGCAAGTTGTCGGTCAATGTTCCACCCATCAAGCCTACAAAGCCACTTGCCCCCATATGACAACAAAAGCATATGGTTGTTGATCCTGAAATCAACACAGAGATTTTGCTCCATAGCAACACCACCAAGACAAACGGGGACAACACTTCCTTGTACATCAACTAGGTGGTTGTACATGTTAGCCTCACGATGAAGCAAGCCAACATTTTGTTCCTCCACTGCCTTTCCTACCAAGGTATACCCAAATGGGTGAGCAGTAACCTTGACCAAGCAACCAACAGCACCACGAAGACCCAAAACCTCGCAGTCGTTATCAAGGTTAGTATCAAGCTGGGCCTTGATAGTAGTCAAAAGCTGAGACTGATTGATGGGGTGATGCTGTGTATAATCAAACATGGAGGAATTAGAAGGGGCAATTTGAGATTTAGCTTGTAAGTGAAGCTTATAGTTAGGACACTTCTTATCGAGTTGTCGATTGAACTTGAGACCAAGTAGACAAACCTGTGTACAGTATTTAGCAAGTGGGGGCCTAGTAGTTGAGTCTACAACATGTTGTTGCCTGGTTACATTCATAGATGGGCCTATTCTGCTACTACCACTGGACTCGCCAGGGTTCAACCGAGAGGAAGTACTCTTTCTCAAGGCCAGATTATGAGAGTGGCTAGAATTCAATGAGGCATACTCAGTCCCAACTTTAGCAAGACTGTTCTGTAGAGAAGTTTTTTCTTGATATGTTAAAGCAGGAGCTGGAAGTGCCAATAGCAAAAGTGTCAAGATATAAGCAACTGGTGTCTGCTTTATATCGTCAATTTGGTTTGTAATTGTATCGTCATCAAGCATGGGATCTTCTCTAGAGCGATAAGGAATTCCAGATATGTTGTTTCGAGGAATAGAAAGGTGGTAATAGACCTTGGTGGGATCTAGATAATCGATATATAGCAGTATCATAGATTCTCCAGTCATCACATAACCATAACTAACTCCATCAGATTGCATGTAATGAAATAGTTGCGTTATAGCATGGCTGACCAAGGTGTTTCCTTTGTTATGATCAAACTCTGCCGAAGAGGTAAGATTACATGACAGAGGCGAGCCTGATTGATCCAGCAAAGAGTCGGTAAGTGCTTCTGAGCTAAGCTTATGGGGCGCCTTGAATTCTGTGACATAGAGCCTCTTGGGAGGTTGACCTTCCAAATTATGGCCGAGACACCGACTGTCAGGATAGTAAGGTCTTTCTTCGGATTTTGCGGATTTTGCAGCAGGAGCGCCGTCGACAGGAGAGAGGGCAGATCGTTTTCTGCTAGACTCAAGATCGGACTTGGTTTTGGAACGAGTAGATCGGCGGCATACCGTAGTATCGGGATTGCTGGGCTGTAGTGAAGAAGTGGCAACAGTAGAATTTATACCATGAGATTCCTCAGTGCAATCTTGTTCTGGAATTCCCTCTTCATAAGCGCGAATAATTTGTTGTATTCTGTTGTTTGTCGTGTGGGATATTCGGATCTTATCCTGCTTGATACTGGAGAACTTGTTGTGTGTATCAATGTCATATGAATCAACCTCTAGATTGAAACCTAGATACGAATTGATAATCTTCGAAGCATATTCCTCAACGGCCCTCTTAGAGAACACAACAGCCTCTGCTTCGGTAGCTATTGTACTAATGCTTCGTACAGTCCCTTGGCTAGAGACAATTGCGTGAAAACTTTCATCAGGTATACGTTTTTGGCCAAATACAGTAACAAGATGGGAAAACATGTCATCATGACACTCTTGAAAATCTGTCCATGGTACAAGTTGACGAGGGTACCATCGATTCTGAACTGAAGTAGATGTACCAGTTGAGCACAGCTTATCATCCTTAAGCACTTCCAAAGTTTGAAAAATGTGAGAGAAACTGTAGTAAATCAATGGAACAAGTTTAAGCCCCTGTAGATGTGCTTCGAGTGCTTCTCTGGCGATCCGTTCTTCTTCAGCGCGTGCTTGGGCTTGTGCAAGTTTTTTGGCGTTTTCTTCATTCTCGAGTCGTTCTTTCTCGGTGCGTGCTTCGGCTGCTTCTCTGGCGATTCGTTCTTCTTCGGAGCGGGCTTCAAGTTTTTTGGCGTTTTCTTCATTCTCGAGTCGTTCTTTCTCGATGCGTGCATTGGCTGCTTTGATGATTTTGGCGTTTTCTTCGTCGTGCTGTTGCTTTTGTCTTTGGAGAGCTTCCGCAATAGCCCTGTCTAGATTACTTTGGCTCGGCATTGCTTCGGACTCAGGGGCCGATGGTGCTTCCACTTCATCAATTTCATTACCCATGATTGGCAAATCGATTTGTGAGTAGAGGAAGGGAAGAATAGATGATATGTAGTTGTAGAAGTGTTGTGGAATGACAGATAGAGAGAAATGAAGATCAAGGAATCAGAAGTGAAAGGTGTGGTTGATTGTTGTTGTTATTATTGTCCTTGGGTGACAAGGTTAGGCAGCCACCATGGTGTTAGGCTGGGTTTGAGAAATACCTTTATGGTCATGTGACACGTGCTATATCAAGACAAATTAGATGGAATTAAATGGTACAAACAAACCGAGCTACACTAAGTCACAACCATTTTCATGCCAAACTGCTCAAAGTCTTGTTCGCTTAAAGCCCATCCGAATTTTGAAGTAGGTGGCTAAGATTCCATCACACAGAATAGCTAGTAGCACTCCACAGGCTATAACGACTGCCCATTATGAATCACCCCTAAGCCTGTTAAAAGACCAACTTAACTTTTAGAAGCATAATGCATCAAGAGTCAAATTACTTTGTGGGATAACTGTACTGGTTGTGCTGGGAATGTAGAAAGGCCCACAACATTCTGACTGTCATAGGCAAATGTGAAAAACATACTATATGTAGGAGGTTGAGATAACAATAAAAACACGGTAAGTTTTATGCGATTAGGATGGTTGATTTTGATTTGATTATATTTAACGTCTACCTAAATCAACAGAGGAATAAAAGGAGCAATCGGGGATTTAGCTTGTAAGTGAAGCTTATAGTTAGGACACCTCTTATCGAGTCGTCGATTGAACTTGAGGCCAAGTAGACAAACCTGTGTACAGTATTGAGCAAGTGGGGGCCTAGTAGTTGAGTCTACGACGTGTTGTTCCCAGGTTACATTTATAGATGGGCCTATTCTGCTACTACCGCTGGTCTCGCCAGGGCTCAACCAAGAGGAAGTACTCTATCTCAAGGCCAAATTCCTCGAGTGGTTAGGATTTAATGAGGCATACTCAGTCCCAACTTTAGCAAGACTGTTCTGTAGAGAAGCTTTTTCTTGATATGTTAAAGTAGGAGCCGGAAGTGGCAATAGCAAAAGTGTCAAGATATAAGCAACTGGTGTCTGCTTTATATCGTCAATTTGGTTTGTAATTTCGTCGTCATGGACAGGGATGTCTTCAGCAGAGCAAAAAGGAATGCCAGATACATCTTTTCGAGGAATAGAAAGATGATAATAGACCTTGGTGGGATCTAGATAATCGATATGTAGCAGTATCATAGATTCTCCAGTCATCACATAACCATAACTAACTCCATCAGATTGCATGTAATGAAATAATTGCGTTATAGCATGGCTGACCATCGTGTTTCCTTTATCATGGTCAAGCTCTGCCGAAGAGGTAAGATTACATGACAGAGTCGAGCCTGACTGATTCGGCAAAGAGCCAGTAAGTGCTGCCAGGCTAATGGGAACGAGTAGATCGGAGGCATGGCCTAGTATCAGCACCGCTGGGCTGTAGTGAAGGGATGGCAACAGTAGAATGTATACTGTGAGATTCCTCAGTACAATCTTGTTCTGGAACTCCCTTTTCATCCACCTCTTGACCATCTTTCTTGGCATCGCCCTTCCCCTCTTCATAAGCGCGAATAATTTGCTGTATTCTGTTGTTTGTCGTGTGGGATATTCGGATCTTATCCTGCTTGATACTGATAAACTTGTTGTATGTATCAATGTCATATGAATCAACATCTATATTAGAAGCTAGATACTCATTGATAATCTGCAAAACATATTCCTCAACGGCCCTCTTAGAGAACACAACAGCCTCTGCTTCGGTAGCTATTGTACTAATGCTTCGTACAGTCTCTTGGCTAGAGGCAATTGCTTGAAAACTCCCGAGGTATAGGTTTTTGGCCCAATACAGCATCATGACACTCTTGAAAATCTGCCCATGGTACAAGTTGACGAGGGTACCATCGATCTTTAGTTGAAGTAGACCCACTAGTTGAGCACCGGATATCATCCTTAGGTAGTACTTCCAAAGTTTGAAAGAGGTGAGAGAAACTATAGTAAATCAATGGAACAAGTTCAAGCCCCTGTAGTTGTGCTTTGGCTGCTTCTTTCTCGAGTCGTTCTATATAAGTTTATATTTAGTTTACCTCTAAAATTCTCTAACTATATAAATGAAACTATATCTTGATATCAGATACCAGAGACGTTAATTGTTCTACTCTATTTATACATTTATTTATATGCTACTATATCCAAAATATGGTTGAGACTGCTATTGGATTTTTGGTACACTGTGATACACATTTAAACTAGAAAGTTATCAAAATTCCCAAGACTCATGGTGCCTGCTTTTCTATACATTTCGATTCCAGGATCTTTGGTACAATCAGTGCCCAACTTTAATATTATGCCTACGTGACATTTATATGGCCTGCCTACCCGGTATCTTTAGGTTCAATGTAGTGCCTAATATAGAAGTACATACAGACAGAGAATGCCAAGGCTTCACTTCCCCGGCACCATTCTATTGTATCCAAACAAGTTCCATTGCTGTACATGCAGATATAGTATACATATTGAATATGGCCTCAGGGTCTATATAATCATATAGGGCAGAAATGGGCCTAGAACTCTTTGAACAATGGCAGGAAGAGTAAAAAATATCAATTTAGTATGCTATCAAAGTTTATATGTTAATATCGAGAGACGATACCCTACTTGGTACTCTTAGTCACAGAAAGTCATGGATGGATTTAAGGATAGATGAGACTTATATCGGTTGTTGTCAGCTCAAGTAAGCTAAGTAAATAACCTCATCAAAGATAGTTGCACATACATTATAGGAGTAATTTGTTGCTGCTTTTGTTACATATCTCGACACTACAGATTCGGGCAAAACTAATTTATCATAAAATTATAGTTATCAGGTTGATATGATATACTTAATAAACTATTAGAACTCTATACATAGCTTATATCTGTGTATTCTATCCCCATCATGCAATTACTACACGGCTACAGTTGACCCCCGCGAACTTCCCCGGATCTTACGATGCGAACAATAACCATACCGCAACTACTTTGGGTGTGATGCCATGTTCTGCGACGTTTCTACGCACGAGCATACGGTTTGAGGCAGAGATATTTTAGGAGGAGGCGTTCTCAGGGAAAATTACATGGGTTAAAGGCGTTATACTACCACTACACAAAGTAAATCAGCCAGTTCTCAGTTAGTTTTGTGGTAGTTATACTAGTAGGCCAATATAATATCCCGGATCTTCATGAAACAATGTATTTGCTTTTCTATCTGTGCCGCAACCTTGCGAATTACGTAGCTTCGAATTCCAAAAGTTGGACCAAGGTCCGGGGAAACATCAGTAGAGTAGTAGTACATGGTAGTGTTTATAGAGCTACATATAGTTCTTCTTATAACCAAAAGAAAAAGAAAAAAAAAATCTTATATTTTTTACTTGCCTACCACAAAGAAAAGATGTGAAGAATTTGAAACAAGAAGCTATGAACAAAGACGATAAAAAGATAAAATCGGAATAAAAGACTAGGTATGAAACACTTCTAGACCAACCAAAACCTTGACTTGTCACTGTGCCATTAGTCCGGCAATCAGAGTGAGATAAGAAGAAATAGAGGTCTGGCATCCACGGGCTTACAAATGCACCACTTTGGAATTTTTCATTTTACCCGGACTAGTAGTAGAGAGTGAAATTCTTGATAGTGTCACTCTTACTATCACAACTCAGATGAACCAGAACTTCCAAAAGTAAGACAGAAAACCAAATAACACGTTGAAAGGCTAGTTCGTGCACAGATCAGAGGCTACTATTGGCCATTGAAAACGATCGTGTGACTCGTTCTCAACTGCAACAAGATGTGCTTCATGTGCACATCGGTTGTGTTTGATCACATGTATGTCTTCTTTTATTCCATTTAGGCTCTTATTTTTTTATATATATTTCGATGCTCTTTGAAAGAGTAATGGGGAGGCTGAGCTAGTTCTTCGGATAATATACTCAGCCTCTATGCAAGATATGTAATACGCTTTCACAAAGACAGTTGACTTCGTATGAGAAGAGAGATAACAGCATCATGGTATGTTTGATATTGCACAATGACATTGATTATTTACTGAGAACCGGTATGAAAATGTCACCAAAGACGGTGCAGGGATCAGAAGTCCAGCCTAATAATGCACAATGTTAAACAATATTTATATTATTAGCACATACTGAGAATTAGAGAGTGAAGAACAAGAAAGTGATGATATAATTAATCACAGATATTATCAAAAAGAGAATAAGACTTGTAAGATGACCAACCCGTGACCATCAATATTTTTTTGGCTTTATAGTGATTATCGTGATCTCCGTTGTCGCATTCGACTTATTGTAAATTTTAGCCAAGAGGAGAGGAGCATTGGGCTCTAAGTCCAAGATAGCCTAAAAGCTTAAGTCTAGACCTGTTTTCTAGTGACCAAAGCTTCATTAGGAATCAGTAAACGAAAAGCTAAAAGCTGAAGGAACAACCCAACTGTACCTCTTTTTGAGACGGTTTTATCTTTTTTTTTTTTCCGAAACCAGGCTTGTTAGAGCTGGAGCTAAGAGTGGTTTCCTAGGGTTAAAATAACCCCAAGTATTTCAAGTAGAAATCCAACCCAAAAGCTCTATCTTGGCGTGAGGTTGAGGCCAACATTAGCTGTCTAGGATATCAAAAGTAAGTATACACACCAAGTCCCGGAGTCCACTATATTTGCCTGTCTGGTAGTTCTCCACGTATTCCCACTTTTGACACTTGCCTCTCGCCACAGCAATGGTGGACGTGGATACAGCGTAAGCGGCAGCACACAAATGTAACCCAACTTAGAGCTCGTGCCTCAGTAATCGTTTGCTTATTGAGAAGCTCATTCATGTTTGAATCCATCGCAGAGCTCATGATTGCGTATATCGCCAGGCTACAAAGCTGTACGTACGTATGTAAGTGAAAGCTTCAAATTTTCTTATGAGGCTAGGACAACACGATGGAAACCGAAACACTGTAGCCTACGTTGATATTTTCTCTCTCTGTTTCTGAAATTATTATTTATTCAGACTGGTTTTCAATGAACGAAGCAAAACTCATGCTCAAACACTTGTCGCCTCCTCCCCTTTCACCTTTAACTTTTTTCTATTTATTTATATTTATTTTTCTTTTGTTGGCGTCTTTTGAAGTTGCTTATAGTTAGTTCCGTACATACATATGTGTGGAAAATCAATATTTTCTGCCGGTCCACATGACCATCTTTGCGTAGGACATGTGACCTGCAAAGCTCAGCGCAGACCGTGTAATTGTCCCTAAACGTTCCAGAAACCCCTGCTGACCCAGGAACAAGCCCTCATCCTCATCCTCTCCTCCCCTTCACGGAATCGACCAGAGCGTCTAGCCAAGGACTTGCGAGTTTTCGAACAAGCCTCAAAAGCTTCCTCTTTGAGTGACCCTGGAATTCCAGCCAGCGTCCCTTTTTCTCTCTTTTTATATGAGACTAGATTGGGATTAATGTTGCATTTTTCGTCTCCCTTTTTCTTTTCTATCCGCAGCAAACAACGATCCGAGCCTTTCGAATGTATTATTGGAACGGGGGCCTTTTGCTGTAACTCTATAAATATAATATGTTTTTGTTATTTTATTGTGCTACATCGTGACTTATTTTTTGGGGGGGGTCAACACACATATTAAGATGATTTTAAGAGGCTCTGCTAATATCTGTACATAAAATACGAAAGCTAATATAAATATAAGAAAATTGGTTTGCGGCTCGGCGCTAAGTGAAAAGGCGAGTGAGCTAAGCTACAAAAGTCGACTCATCTGATAAGCCAAGCTGGAAACAAGAACGGAGGCAACTGCCTCAAAGCACAGCGGACTCGTTTTGCCATATTCTAGAACTAGAAATAGAAGCTAGTCGTGCTAGCCTCAATCACCTAGCTTTGCTTCTGCTTCTGGAGCTCTTTCCACAATTAATGATTTAATATAAAATTCGCAACCTTTTCAAATCCTCAACTCATCCAAAGTCTGCCGAGTCCATCCCCACTTGCCTTCTATATTGTCTTCAATCCGACGTCGGTATCTCTTCTTTTTTATCTTCTTCGTCAACCTAGACTCATAGTTTAACATTCACCTGATTATTCTATTTAAAAGTTTCTTGCTTGCTCTCTTCCGCTTTCATCGGACTCTGATTTTAGTCCCGTTAATCGGCTCGATTTACATGACTTATTGCCTCTTTAAGTAGCAGCTGAACGTCCTTGTCCTGTTACAGATCCAATCAGATATATCTTTATATCGTGGACTTTTTATCGTTTTCTTTCCTCTTCTCTTCTTTCATCCATCTGGCTGCTGTGCTTCCTCTCTATCATTATTAGCAGTTGTCTTATTACTCGCTGACTCCCTTTTCTGCAAGATTTGCTTCAGCCAATCTGTCCCCTTTATTTTATCATTTTACCACTTTTTATTTTTTATTTTTACTTTTCTATCTTGATCTTTGTGTCTTGAATTAAAATAAAGAATAAACCCTCCCCCCTTCCTCGCTATTCATCTATCCTTTCTCGCTACTAGATAAATACTCGACTGACATCCCGTCTATCCACTCTTGGGACTTTTCTCTTTTCTCCTGTCCTTGAAATAATTCATTATCTGCTGCGGAATTTAGAGGACTTCTTCTAGCTGCCGCTATTCTTTTCATCCTTAACACGTCTATCTGCCTCCTATTCTACATTTCTTTTTTATTATTTTCTTCTTTTTCCTGTCCATCTCCCCTCCGTGCTTACCGCTCACTTAGCTTTGTTTCCGCACAATCCCCCTTCAAAAAGAAAGACGAATTAGAGATCCAAGAGCTGGTCTTGATTCTTGTTTGTCTCTATATTCTCCACATTCACATTCACATTCACATACATCCACCATGTCCCAATTACTTCGTTCCCGTACTGCCATGCGCCGTATCGCTGCCGCCTCGGCAGTTGGTGTTGCTGGTACTGGTCTTCTATACTGGTCTGTCAAGCCCCAGAACATCCCCGGCCACGGCCCAGCTGTCGTGCCGCCTGTCTACGATGCGTCTGGCAAGCTGATTCTCCCTCGCTTCCCCCGCGTCAAGAGCCGCACTGAGCAGTTGGCTGAGCTGCGCAAACGTGGTGCTGCCGTCATCAACGGCTCGGATCCCCATGCCGAGTACGACATGCTGGTCATTGGTGGTGGCGCCACTGGAGCTGGTGTTGCCCTAGACGCCGTGACTCGTGGTCTCAAGGTTGCCATGGTCGAGCGCGACGATTTCTCGTCTGGCACGAGCTCAAAGTCTACTAAGCTGGTTCACGGTGGCGTTCGCTACCTGGAGAAGGCTGTCTGGAACCTGGACTATGCCCAGTATGAGCTAGTGTGCGAGGCTCTCAAGGAGCGTAAATACTTCCTCCAGACTGCCCCTCACCTGAGCTCGTGGCTGCCCATCATGATCCCCATCAATTCATGGTGGAAGGCCCCCTACTTCTGGGCTGGTACCAAGGCCTATGATCTGCTGGCTGGCTCCGAGGGTATCGAGAGTTCCTACTTCCTGACCAAGTCCAAGGCCGTCGAGGCCTTCCCCATGTTGAATTCCGAAGACATGATTGGTGCCCTGGTCTACTACGATGGCGCCCACAACGATTCGCGCATGAACGTTTCGCTGGCCATGACTGCTTCTCTGTATGGCGCCACCGTTGCCAACCACACCGAGGTCACCTCGCTGCTGAAGGACGACAAGGGCAAGCTGATCGGCGCTACTGTCATCGACAAGGTCGCCGAGCTGAACGGCGACAAGCCCGAGCCTATCTCTATCCGCGCCAAGTGCATCGTCAACTGCACTGGTCCCTTCTCTGATGCCATCCGCTCCATGGATGACAACACTGCTCGCGACATTGTGTCTCCTTCGTCCGGTGTGCACATCGTCCTGCCAAGCTACTTCTGCCCCAAGAACATGGGCCTTATCGACCCTTCGACCTCTGATGGCCGTGTCGTCTTCTTCCTGCCTTGGCAGGGAAACACCATCGCCGGTACTACTGACGATCCCTGCGGCATCTCTCCTAGCCCTATCCCCGAGGACAAGGCCATCGAGTGGATCCTGAACGAGGTCCGCGGCTACCTTGGCCCCGATATCCACATTAGCCGTGACGATGTTCTGGCTGCCTGGTCCGGTATCCGTCCTCTAGTCAAGGACCCCAAGGCCAAGAACACCGAGTCTCTGGTCCGCAACCACCTGGTCGACATCTCCCCCTCCGGCCTGGTTACTTGCGCCGGTGGAAAGTGGACTACTTACCGCCAGATGGCCGAGGACTGTGTTGATGCTTCCATCAAGGCCTTCAAGCTGCCCACCACCGCTATTGAGAAGGCTCCTCGCATCTCCGGTACTGATGCCGTCGATGATGCCGACATCCTGGACGGTAACTGCCAGACTCACAATGTCCGCTTGATCGGCGCTCACGGCTTCAGTCAGACTCTCTTCATCCCTCTCATCCAGAACTTTGGCCTAGAGACCGATGTTGCCAAGCATCTGGCTGAGAACTACGGCGATCGTGCCTGGGCTGTTGCTCAGCTATGCAAGGCCACCAACAAGCGCTACCCCGTTCACGGCGAGCGTATTTCTACTCTGTACCCCTTCGTCGATGGCGAGGTTCGCTACGCCGTTCGCTCCGAGTATGCCCAGACCGCTGTCGACGTTCTGGCCCGCCGCACTCGTTTGTCCTTCCTGAACTCCAAGGCTGCCCTAGAGGCTCTGCCTAAGGTCATTGACATCATGGCTGAGGAGCTCAAGTGGGATTCTAAGCGTCAGGCTGTTGAGTGGACTGAGACTGTCAAGTTCCTTGAGTCTATGGGCTTGCCAAAGCCTCTCCTGTCCTCTACTCGCAAAGAGGTTGAGGCTGGCCTACTAGCCAACATTTAAATACGATTACTTGTTCTTTGTATCGGGGAGCATAGCTTTTGAGTCCTGTCGGATTTTATGTGTATCGTATACTCAAAATACCTCCTTAGAACTCGAAGCTAAGCACTTTCTTGCTCAGCCTCCCGTGGTATTGTATAGTCTGTTTATTTATTTTTCTTGTTCTGAAGCGACTGGTGTTTTCTTTCTTTTGTTCCTCCTTAGAATCCAATATTCGCTTTCGCATATATACGATATGCTTAGGATTCCCTGGCTTTGTTATCCAGGCGCGGGTTGCCTTGTGAGGTTTTGGGAGGATTGTGTATTAGCATTTTTTGATTGGTTTCTACATCATGTTTGGGACAACTATAACTACCATCATAACATTTATCGCATGAGGGGTATAGATTTTTGGGGGGGTGTTTGATTGTGTCTTTTTTTTCCATTTTCTTCATTCTCCTCTACATGTAATTATTATTATTTTCCTAATTGCTGTCCGTCCCGATAGACCTGAATGCATTACAGTATAAAAAGGCATGTTCACTATTATGTTATTGTGTAATCAAAAGAATACATATCAGTCTATTTTGAATATTGTGCTAGGTGATGTCGAGAGTTTCACGAATGCATCCGAACCTCGTGGTAATTACGATAACATCTTGATCAGCTTTTATTGAGTTATTGCCAGTCAAAAACACTTAAAGAACACTTTCCTCCGATCAACCTCTCGAGTCATTCGTTAGTAGACGACATCCCATCAAATATTATATCTTGCTGTTTTAATTTGTCACTTCTATAGAAAAATAAAAATAAATAAAAATAAAAAACGCCTAACATTGTAGGATTGGACTTGCCGTGCGGCACTTCTATTTTATTCTTCTTTTTGACGTGTTAAACCTTCTTTTGCCTGCCTTTCTAAGCCGGCCTCAAGAATACGGCTGCCCTACGAACCATTATGTATGTTAGCGTTCATCCAATTCAACTGCCATATTAACGGTAGTTAGCTCATTGCAAAATAGAGTACTATGTAGTTTTCTTTCTCCTGTCAAAGAAAATGGTGAAATAAATCTAGTAGAAAAGAAAAACAATAATTCTCACTTGATCTGGTATTTTTTTTTTCTTCAACATATTCATCTCTTCTTCGAACCTGGCATTCGCTGGGCGTTCTAACTTATTCTTTTAGTCCCGCTTCGGTACTTGCGATCTGTGCGTGTGCAGGTTATGAGAGACAAAGGGAGAACACGAAAGAACTCTGAGAAGAACGCTACACAACATCACATTCGAGCTGTCAAAAAATGCAGGCCAACATGGGATGGCCGCAGACCTGAGGGCAGATTCGCGGGAACGCATGCAGCACTTACATGATCATCCCTCTAGAGCAGAATTATACGCAGCGAACAAGGAAACTCGAGTGAGCATTGGAGTTGGGTTGAAATATATATTTATGTGATTGTATATAGAACATAGTACCTTCACAGTACTATGGCACGCCGTTTCATCGATGTGAAGCGATTACGCGGAAAATGAAGAGAAACTATACTACTAGAATAAATGTACGTGTCTGGAAAAGCAAGTAATATGCCGCCAAAAAAAAAAAAGAAATATGCAAAGTGAACATCTTAGACGTATAAGATGATCCGAATTGGTGTTCTGTAACCAAACCTATGTTGAAGAAACTTTACTTCTTCATGATGATATAGACAAAGGAAAACAAAGATCAAAACGTGGATATATGTGAGAAAGAAAAAAAGACAAACAAAAGCAGGTCAAAAACAAGTCGTGCTCATAGTATCTCATGCGCCAATTGCCCTCAAATTTGAGGGATTCAGCGACGAAAAAAAGAAAAAGAAAAAAGAACAAACAAAAGAAAAGAAAAGAAAATTCGAGACAAAAAGAAAAAGAAAAAAAAAGAACATCTAGTAGTAAGATGTGACAACCTCGAGAGTTGGTGTTCCGGTCTTCTTCTTCTTGGCCAGGCCGAGTTTGGCACCCATTTTACGCCAGCCGCTGTTGTTCTTGCAAGGCGGCGATGTGCCAATAGTCCACTCGCATAGCGGAGGAGTAGTTGGCGGCGTCATGGGATCTTGCACAGAATAGTTCTCGAAGCGAGCATTGTTGCTGCTAGTAGAGCGACTGTGACTGTAGATTGACGGAGACAGTTTATCGCGAGAATCGTCGGCCGGAGAAAGAGATACGGGAGCGATGCTGTTGACCCAAGGACCCAGCAATGAGTCAGTCATGAGCTCGTGAACCACGCCGACGATAGCGGATAGCGAGTTAGGGTGCGGTGGCTCGACCAGGTAGTCAATGGCCAGAACGGGCTCCTTGACGTAGGCGGGGATGTTGATCTCGCGGGTGGCATATGGCATAAGGTAGACGCGGAGGAGCTTCTCCCACTGCTTAGTCAGGTGCTCGACATCGTGAGACGAGAAAGAGCCGCTGCGCTCGAGGTTGCGGATGTAAGCCAGGCGGTACTGCTCAGCATCCAGAGAGAACTCCAGAGTTTCGAGGCAGTGGTTGTGCGAAAGATAGGCCATGAAGGCGCCAAGAGTGTAGGGCGGAGGTGCGCGGTTATTTAGTACATCTTGTAGTTCGGGGCGAGGAGCCATGATTGACGAAAGGCGAGCGCTGCAAGGCCGCGAAGTGGTAGAGACCGAGGATGCAGAATCTTCGCACAAAGAAATGGCGCTGAGAGAGCTTTCTCGAGACGATGGTGAATGATACGGACTAAGATTATTGGCGTAGCGACTGTGAACGGGTCTAGGCATTGCTGAACTATGGGAGGGAACGACCCTCTTTTCAAATAAAAAGGAAAGAAAAGAAAGAGAAGGAAAGGATGGGGGGATAACGTTAGATTAGTAGACGAAGAGAAACCCAAAACGATAGAGAGAGATCGACGTCTTGCAGGATTTAGAACGGCGGGTCACAAAGCGGACAAGTACTTTGATTGACGGTAGTAGTGCTCGCGAGATAGGATACTATTGGTCTATTCCTGTTTCTGTTGAGTTGCTATTGATCAAGGGCAATCGTAGTAGTAGGATAATAGGATATGACAAGTGGCCAAAATCACGTATTGTATCTCTACTAATAGTCAAAGAGAGAAAAGAAGAAGAAAAATAGCAACTCGAACAGTCCAAGAAAAGATCGAGCAGATTACAAGAGAATTGATTGATAACGAAGAGGAGGGGGGGGATGTCGAAGGTTATGAATGATGTGAGTTTCAGCGCAACTTGGAGGAAGGTGCGGAAAGGGCGTCTTCCAGAAGGCAGCATCGGGAAGAAACTACCTTTTTCGCTTTTGTATTTTCACAGGAGGAGTTCGAGTCTGAGTCTGTGCCTGCCTTCCTGGATCCGTCCTTTCCCTGGAAACCCCCCAAGCTTGGACGATAAAGGCCTAACGACAATCAAATAAGATAGCAATTAAACACAAAAGTCTCTTTGGCATGTTTCTTAGGTTTCGTTCCGACCGTGTTGTGGAGCGAGAGACCGAGCTATTTGATTGTATGTATTTCTTTTCTATAGGGGAAACGCAAAGAACAGCAAAAAAAAAACACAAGCAAGAAGCATCACGGGCCAGCTTGTGGCCGATTATCTACAATGCTGACAAGACGGGTTTACTGGAATCGGCAAACTCGAAGGGGGGGTGTCAACACAAGGAGAAGAGAAAGAAAGAAAGAAAGAGAAAAAAAAGCGCCTGCCAGCAGAAGGCACTACACGGCAGGAAGCCAGTGTCACTAAACAAACACTTTTGCTAGTCTACGTGGTTGCTTCGCTGTACGCCGAACGGAGGAGCAAAGGCGAAAGGAAAGAGCAGAGTCAAGGCAAACGGACAAAGTCTTCTTTAGGAAGAAAAGACGCTGAAGGAAATTTCTGCAGGTGGCTTCTCTCGGCACAGGCCACTTAGAGAGCCAGTTCAGTTTTTCTTTTTCTTTTTCTTTCCCCTAAAGAACTAACACAAACGAAAGAGAATATGGAAGAAGAAGAAAAAAAATTGCACCAAGAGCCTAACCGTAGCAAAAGGGAACTACTACAAAATTATTGGTGTAGATCGGGATGAGCGGTTGATCAGGATTTTTATCTTTCAATGACGGTTCTTTTAGTTTAATTGATTTTGGCACTATTAGATTTCGCACTAGGCCGTATCTTGTTTCTTTGCCTTTTTGTCCTCTGTTTCGCCTTTCACAATGGCCTACGATCAAATTTCGAATAGCATTAGCATACTTCCTCCCAAACGATGGATTGGCCTGTGGCTTTCATACCCATCAGCTTGCCATTGATGCCAACAAAGCCCTTGTCTCCTCTCTTCATATCTCATCCACTCAGAGCGCTTGAGCAAGGGGGGATGGCATCATATGTACCAAACATGGGCCCCCCTGGGACCAAATCCCAGTCAGTCACAAGTCAGTAGACGGCTTCTGGACTTCTTTCTCCTCATCCTTCTTGCTTCCTTGGCGCCCACTATGTGCGAAGTAACTATGTAAGTGGTTTTGAAAGAAAAAGAAGAAGAAGAAAATTACACGACATGTCTTCTACAAATAGCTCCAGCAAACAAATGGCAAACAAGTGGCAAACAACAAACATCTTTGTGCGGTCAATATTGTACTGTCCTACCCGCCTATAATGCCGCACCGTGCCACCAATATGCATAGAACGCTGCATGGAAGTCTTATCCGCATTCCTCCCATCTACCTATTAGGCTCCCAACTCTCCTTTTCCAGAACATCTTACGCTTCTGAGGCCATTCTACCCATTCTGACCGCCATGCGAAGTACAGATGTACATGTAGGTGCATTGTACATTATGTATGTTACATAGTATTCGTGTGCGTCCATCCAATTCAATATCGTTGTCGTTATAGCCATCGGAATCGGCGTGCCAGTTGTCATAATAGCAAGCTAGCCTAACCCAGAGTATAGTTGTATCGGCACGACCTAATAGAAGAAAAAAATAGTCAGCTCTTAATTCTCAGTGTTTTGAGAGACGTTAACCACATGGAAGTACCCTGTTCTATAAAGCAGAAAGATAAAATACATAAGAAAAGAGAAAAACAACCCACTTTAGGAAAGGGACATCGTCTCGTGCACAGGCCGACATATCCTTTCGTGGGTTTTTTTCTTCTTATTTCTTGTTTTCTTTTCCTTCCGTAGTAGCCAAACGGTCATCGGCGAACAACTTCTAGCATGATCTTGCAAACATGCGGTGAGAAAAGAAGAAAGAGCATCAAAGTGATGTAGCCTGATCCTGTTCACGTGGCTTGATCAGATACTCGACAAACTCTTCTCGGGGTCGACTCTACTACCGAGAGTTTGCCCCCACAACATCCAGACTCTAATAAATAAATGGGTAAATGGGTAATGTCGTAGTTACATGTGTTCCGTTCTCAAACACGCTACCTCGCCTGCTCTGTCCGGATTCACGTACTCTAAACCAACCGTTTCTCGTGTTTCTTACAGATCGTCCATCCACATGTCTTGGCTCACAGCCTCCGATTGAGCCAGCCGATGCTCCCAAATGAAGCCCTGTGGGTGTTTTCCAAGCCCATTCTTACGTACAATATTGCCCAATTCGACCATTCCTTGACATTTGCATCTCGCCTAGTGCCACTTTTTTTGTTTTCCGCTACTCGAATATGATGCTTTCTTTCCATCCAGTTGGTCTACCCCTCCTTTTTCAGAATAAGCTACACCATCTCAAGATAATGTGTCTAGGACCATGTGATTGTTGGGACCTTTGAACCATCGCCGTCGTGCTAGTGGTTCGTTACAGTTACAGGTACATACATTACTACCACCATTGAACCAGAGTAGCATTCCTGTAAACTGTATCTTTGGACCTTTGAAACATACAGCTTGAGTTCAGATCGCTCGTCTTCGTGTAGTGCCTCACCAGTGCTGCCGTGATCACGTGACTTGGATATATGTATAGCGGCCTCATGACGGCCAAGATCTCACGATATAGTTCTCACGACTATAAGACCATTGGGGAGCTTCGGGTTGTTAAAGATAGATTGATAGTTGTTTTTCTCTCTTTCCTCCCTCCATCGTGCTGCCGATGTAACCAGCCAACTATATTGTTCACTGCCAGCTTCTATATAGCGCTTCTACCATCCCATCCGTGTCAAAGCTGAACAGCATCAGCATTTTTTGTACTGCGTTTGGCTGGCAGTGTTCGGAATTTGAATCGTCCCGGGTCCACCGAGCGGAACTAAGAAAGAAAAAGAAGAAAAGGAAAAGGCCTGCAAAAGGGATATTGGGGAAATGGAGTAACTTGTTTGTTAGAGCGTCATAGCGCAAAATAACGCTAATACTGTCATGAAAAGGCAAGGTTCGCACCAAACCCAAGGAGCAGCCAAAAAGAGAGAAATAGAAGACAGAAAGGTAAACGAGGTGACCTTGATGTTTTTGGAGTTCTTTTTCTTGGCTAGTGCACGACAAAACCCCATCAACACATCAATGATATATGTTCCAAGTACCTCTTTGGCTCTAATCATGGTAAGTTGCACCGATATCCAGACCTGACGTGATCGAGCTGCCAGATGAATGGTGAGAAAATTGGCTTGAGAGTTCCCATGATAATAACGCCACCCATCTCAAACAACTAGTGATTCGATCCAATCTTTGATATACATAAAAAGCCAAAGTTACAGCCATGCTGCATAATAGATCATGCGCCATCAGCAGCGCTGAAACAAGAACTGCCTCGTTTACAGGCGGCATAGTATTAGCTTATGAGTTGTTCCAAGAGCTTGAGGATCGACGTCTGCCATATATACGATACATGTAGTTGATATCTGTACTTGGTGATATCGTCTTCCTATACTTGACTTGAGTACTGGAAAACTGACATGATATACCATGTATATAGAGCATCGTTACCAAATACACAGTAGATCATAGCTGAGTCAGCTGATATGCTCATCGTAATTTACATTGCACTTTGTAGTTTAGCCATCTCAGACTGTCACATTTATGATACCAAAAAGACCTTGTCTGTTATATGCAAAGATTTTTGTTCCTTTTTTGTTCAATAGCTTTCAACAAATAGTCATGATAATGCCTGTCCATTTGTAGATTTAATTTAGTTCTTCTTGGCTATCTTGGACTTCAGCTATCAGAACTAGGACCAGCAATTCTAGAATCCCAGCTAGCTTAATATGTGAATCTCCCCACTAGATGTTTTAATAGCAGTGATTCGCGACTCTCTAACGTATTGGTCTCTAATTGTATTATGATAAAGATAGATCTTATTTGATGGCTTTGGTAGATGATATGCAGATATTCAGCTTTAGAGACTGATTTATTAAAGTACATACTTGTGATATAATTTTCCATAGCTATCAAGACCTCCATTTCCATCTTAATAAAATTGAAAAAAAAAAGATATAATTTTGATCGGGTTATTTTCTTTCTGATGAATTCTTTGACAGCATAACCCTAATGATTCAAGTGACAATACATACACAACCCTATCATAAATACAGGTCTTTAGTTCTTAATCTTTGTTTTGTTTGAAAATGTATCAAACGTCAACCATTACAATAGTAAACCCTAACTCCAATTTGAACATGATATATAAAAAAGGACAATGCAAAGAAAGAACAAGAAATTATCTCGATAATTAACAAAAATGACACTAACTCCTTGCTAACAAACAAATAAAAGAAATAGGTAGATAATTCATTATAAATGCCAAATGCTCATAGATCTTTTAGGTCAAAATCGGTATGGAAACCGCCGTTTATTAGCATAGCAGCTAGATGCCATCGATGCTCTGTCATATCGGCGGAATTGTATGTCATATCAGGTTTGATTCCCAGTGCCAAACTGATAGAATTCAGAATAGTGAACACACCACAATCGTAGCCGTTGGTTTGGACTGGCGCATCGATATTGACACGTGACCAGTCATTCTGCACATATAGATCACCGAGCAGATTACGAAGCCATGAAGTTACTGTTTCCAACAGACGCGGATCTCCTCGAGGATTCAAGGAGTCCATATGTGTGATACGCTTGGCAAGAGGTTGGATAGCTAAGAGAGTCCAATGTGACGATCTGCATACTGGAATCAAGACTGTCTCCAAGCTTAGGAATCCAGCCGGAGTCACGCCCTTCCGGCTTAGGGTTCGCTCTGTACGTTGTCCGCCATTCTTGACAAGCGTTGAAAAAAAGAAAGACCCCATTATCAAGACGCTGCGATTTGGGCTTTTTGGGTAGTTGGTAGCCCCAGATCTCAGATTAGCGAACCGGTCAAGAGCACTAAGCGAGGAGTCAACAATAGAATCATTGAGCCAAGCATATGAAGCTACAAGAGTGCTGAAATCGTGTTGAGTCAATGTGATTTCAAGATTCGGCCTCTCTAGCGGGAACAGCTTTTGTGCCGCCGAGGGATCACCACGCATAGCCGCGGCTAACGGCTTTGTGATCTGGCGCACACAATGACTGTCCGGGAAGAGAGAGCCGCGGGGATCACGGAGATTTCCAGACGCTCGTAATTCTTTCTCGATACGAATTCGTTCAACAGCTGCTTCGAGCTCCTGCTGCTTTTTCGTCGCCGTAATTTGATCGTGAGCAGTTGTAGATATGACCAGAGATGAGAACGCATCTTCCGTGTCGTCTGTGTGTTCGGTAGAGAGCTGACTTCGTGATGGTGGTATGAATTCGGCACATTTGAAGAGCTCCGCGTCTGGCACAAGACACACTTCGTCTTCCTCATCATCCCCAACAGAATAGACAGACGCTGTTTCTTCGTCGCTTTCGTCGTCGCTGGACGCCGGAGACGATATCTCCTGGACGTTTTGTGGGAAGTTCCAGGTGTGTCTGAGTTCGAGCGAGTCTGCTATAGGATCTGGGCCTGGCGTATCAGGTATGTATTCTAGACAATCCTCGGCCGAGATAGCTTCTGGCTCTACAAAGCTAGCCGGACATCTCCCGGAGATCAGGTCTCTGACGTCGCCGCCGATGTTCTTGACGGTCTCTTGATCGTGCCTGGAGAGGATGAGTCCGAAGCGCCGGCTGATCTCAGGCAGACCCAGCAGGAACCTTGCCACCATATCGAGAAGAGGCGTGTCCTCTTTGGAAACGATGCTCTCGACGTTAGGCATACTGCGGAGGAACAATGGCAGCTGGAAATATATCTTGCGCATGACGTCGCGAACTTTGGGAGCTTGTGCTGCGAGCTCTTCCCTCGTATTGTTGAGGCCGGGCAGAGAGCTTATGTCGACAGCTTGAGAGCTCTTCAGCAGATCTTCAAGATGCAAAAGGTGGCTGTCGATGACCTTGGTTCGTTGTGAGATCGCTTCAACCTCTGCTGAGGGTATTAATCGTATGTTTGGAACGCGCACGGATTGGCGCGTCATCGTCTTGAAATCGTCGAATTTTTTGTTATGCTTTTCGCGGAGTCGCCGACTGTGATGGATTTCCAGACGGTATGTCCAGCTGGTTTTGGTACTAAATAACAAGGAAAAGGCCAGATTTTGTAGAGAAGGGCATCAATTATTAGCTATTATTTATTACTTGTGGTATAATTCAGTTACATTTGGTTGGCCAAGTACTAAGTGATCTTTTTCTTTTGTTTCTGTCTGCATTGTTGTAACTGCCTCGTCAAACAGAATTTCCCGACTATTTACCGAAGAAAAATGTCACAGGCGACTAGGGTTGATTGTGGTGATGATGAGGATGGAAATGAAATAGGGTTATCATTACAAGAAAAACTGCGTCTATCATGAACAAACACAAAAACACTTTATACACATCACAATACAGATGTTTTAGTAAAACTTAAGATGGAAAATAAAATCACTTTTTGCAAACCCTCCCGAAAATTATGAATCCTTCCCCGCCAGTCCCTTTCCTTTTGACTATCAACGCAAACTCAAGACCTGTATATCATATCCTCCGTCTCGCTTGGGAGTCGGTTCTATTTGCCCTGCCCTGCACCCGCATCTCGAAAACAAATCATCACAAGAGGTAGCGCCCGCAGAACGAAGAAGAACACAGCGAAAGCGGCCATTATCTAAGAAGAGAAAAAAAAGAAGACAAGGAAAGAGGAGGTGGAAACGAGTAATGAACAATCAATCACTGATCCCGAAATATGAAGTGGCTCAGCGATAAGAAAAAAATGAAAATAAACATGTGAAACAACAAACGAACACAAAAAAGGGATTGGTGTGTTTAAATGTCATCTTCGTCACTGAAGACCTCCTCACCACGCTTACGGCGGGCCATGCGATCCTTCTTCTTCTTGCGGGCCTCGCTGGAAGTCAGCTTGACCTTCTTCTTGGTGGTGACAATCTTGTTACCCATGGCATCAAACTTGTCCTCCTCCTCGCCCTCACCCTTGGTCAGACGGGGACCGGAGCCCTGACCCTGGACCCAGTTGTGGCCGGAGGGGGTCATCTTACCGTCCAGAACGGCCCAGACCTCCTCAGTGATGTCCTTGGTGAACTCAGCAGAGTGAGTAATGATGATGACACCACCCTCGAACTTGCGCAGAGCCTTAGACAAAGCACCTAGAGAGTCACGATCCAGATAGTTGGTAGGCTCGTCAAGAACGATCAAGTGGGGGCGTTGCCATGAGCAGGCAGCCAGGACGACCTTGACACGCTGACCACCAGACAGACCCTTCATGCGAGAGTGAGAAACCAGCTCAGTATCCAGACCGAAGTTGCTGCAGTGAGATTCGATCTCCTTACGGACCAGAGGGCGGAACTGACCAGAGGCCAGAGCCTCCTTCATGTCGACCTCAGCAACCATCTTCTGGTGAGAAGCCAGAAGCTCGGAACGGGGCAACCAAGCGTTATCGGCAGTCATCATGGGGACCCAGCGCTCGTTCTTCATGCCAATGTTCTCGCCTAGGGCGAAAGAGCACTCGTACTCGTACGAGTTCTTGAACTTTCTACGGGAGTTGATACCAATGACACGACGCAGGGTACCCTCGACCTTGAAGACCTTGTTCATGGCCAGCTCATCAGCATCGGTGACGATCTTGTTGGCACGGTCCATGGTCTCACGATCCTCGCCAGTCTGGAAACGCCACTGGATGTACTCGGAGGGGGTCTTGTCCAGGTGGTGATCGATGTGGGCGAAAGCGTGCTGCTTGATGTAGGCGATACGGATGTTCTCGTGTTGGTAAATCTCACCGAGGGTGGGAACCAGCTCACCAGTCAGGACGTTGATCAGAGTTGACTTACCGGCACCGTTGGGACCGATGACGGCAATACGAGAGTTCAGCGAGCACTGGAAGGAGATGTTGGAAATCTGGGGCTTGGTGGTACCAGGGTATTGGAAGGTCATGTTGGTGGCACGGAGAATGGCCTTGGCCTTGGTCTTGACACCCTCAAGGAAACCGGGCTCGGGGAAGGTGAACTCCATCTCGGAGGCACCGAGCTCGTAGTAGGACTTGGCCGATGGGCATTTCTTGACGAATTCGGCCAGGTTACCACGGTAGCGCTTGAGCTTGAAGCGCTCGTAGTGAACGATGTGCTGGCAGACATTGTCGAGGAAACCGGAGTCGTGAGAGACAATGATGGAAGTGCAGGGAGAGCTGCGTAGGTAGTCCTCTAGCCACTTGACATTCTTCACATCCAGATGGTTGGTAGGTTCATCCAGAAGCAGAATATCGGGAGCCTCAAAGACGGCACGGCACAGGGCCAGCTTCATCTTCCAACCACCAGAGAGGGCGGAAATATCGCCAGCAACCATCTGCTCGTTGAAGCCGAAGTCAGTCAGCTGGGAAATAACATCATCGCGGGTAGTGGCGACACCAGCATCAGCCAGCTTCTTCATGGTCCAGTCGATGGTAGTCATCTCAGTATCGGCAGAGTCTAGGTCGTGCTCGACGAAGACAGTCTTGACTTCGGACTGCTTGGGGAAACCCTCGACCTGCTCGTTGTTGATGGCACGCATGAGGGTAGACTTGCCGGAACCGTTGGGACCGCAAAGACCGTAGCGCTGACCACGCTTGAGACGCAGGTGAGTCTGGTTAAGAAGAATCTTGGCACCGTAGGCAAGAGAGAAAGTGCAGTTGCACAGATCCTCACCTTCCTCATCGTCCTCCTCAGCACCAGCACCGCCAATGTTATCGGGCAGGGTGTTCTTGCGGATGGTGTCGACAGTAGCCTGGGCATCCTTGTCGCCGACAATGCTGGCGACGTAGGGCTTCAGGTTCTCGATCCAGATGAGGGACTCGAAGACCTTCTCGTCAATGAGCTGACCAGCAATGGCGGAGATGTAGGCAGTAATCTCCTCGGACTTGGCAGCCTTGGCACCCAGGATAGAGTCGATCTTGGGGCGGACAATGTTCAGGGAACCGTCAGCGCGAGGCTCGGGGATCTTTCCGTCCTTGACATCACCGACACGGATAAGGGTGTCGAGGGCCTGGCGAGTCTTCTCACGGGCCTCGGGATCAGCCAGGTTGTCGAAGTTCTTCTGCAGACCGGGCATCATCTTGGGCAGGAAAGCGGCGACAATGTTCGGGTCGTCGACCAGCTTGCACATGTTGTCGATAATGACAGCGGACTTACGCTTGATGGCAGTCTCACGCTCGACCAGACCACGATCCAGAAGAGGGACCATCAGGGCTAGGGTGGGCTCCTGGACCTCAGTGACGAAGGTGGTGGCACCCAGCAGGTGAACAGTCTCGGCGACGTTCTCAGGCTTGGCGATACACTTGATCAGCTCGGGAATGAACTTTTCGATATCACGGTTGACAATTAGGGAGCACAGAGTCTCCATGGTCTGGTAGGCGCGCTCCTTGACCTCCTTCTTGGTATCCCACATGGACTCGGAAACGACGGGAATCAGGTCGGGGACACGGACGGACATCTGGGTAGGAGCAGTGCGGACCAGGGTGTCGAGGAAGTCGAGAGCGACCATCTTCTCCTGCCACTTCTGGGCGTTGACCAGAGAGTTGCCTAGGATGGGCAGAACGATCTTGATAGCGTTGGCGTTGACGGCCTCAGCGATAGCCAGAGTGGCAGCGGTGGCGGCATCCTTGACAGCGGTGATCTTGTCACCAACAGCGGACAGAACGTTGGGGAGAAGGGCGACGAGGCAGGGCTCGATGGTGGCAGAGACCTCAGCGTGACGGGCAATGGCCTCAATGGCGATGACAGCCTTCTCACGGGCAGCCGCGTCCTTCTTGGAAGCCAGCTGCTTCTTCAGCTCCTCAATAGTCCTAAGCGAGAAAAAAGATGGTTAGTATGCAAGTTGGCGATTACATGACAGGGGAGGAAGCCTTGATGATGAAAATGGCGGGGCTATGATTAAGAGATTTTGACTAGGGCGTAATTGATGAAGGAGGAGGGGGGGAGGGGTTATCGCGACAATATAAGTGACGATATCATCTGGCCATCAAAGCAAGATAAACACGTAGCCAGAAGAAAACAGGCAACCACCCGAAAGCGAGCATCGGACTATCTTGACAATGGACGGTAGAGCGATGGTGAAGAGTTGAACATGGAGTTAAAACATACTTGGAGGGCACGTTCTTGTCCTCAATGTTGCCGTTGAGGAAAGTGGCCAGAGAGACAGAAGCCTCCTTGATGTCAGAAGCCTCCTTGGAGATGGTGAGCTTCTTCATGAGCTCATCGAGAACCTTGACGGACGACATCTTGGGTGTAATTTTGAAAGATTTTTGTGATTTTAGAGGTATAAAGCTCGACTAGCGAGGCTCGGAATCGATTCGAGAGAAGAAAGAAACACTGAAGTTCTGTTCTTCCAGAGTAGTTTTTTGACTTCAGAACAATCGAAGACTCCCGACTTCGATGAATGAAAAAAAAAAGGTGAAAAGAAAGAAAGAGAATGAAACCCGAAAATTAGAGGATATTCCCGAGGTGAGAAAGAAAAAGGAGAAGAAATTTCCTGGAAATCTCGTGGTGCGAGAAATATGGCGTGCAATAAGTAGAAAAAGAACAGCAGGATTAGTTTTTTTTTCAAGCCTTTTCTTTTTTTCTGAAAGAGGGGAAGGCGAAAGAATTTTTAGTGTCAATACTTTTGGCCCACTACTTTTTTCGGTCTGTTAAATACACCGCAAACTATTTGTTTACAGTTTTTTCACATTAAATTTGATTCTGATACCCACAGCCCCAAAAAAAGGCCTCTATTCTTTTTTTTTTTTTTTTTTTTTTGGTTTGTTTGTTTGGTGATTTCTTCTTTTTTTCTGCCGCTCTGCAAAACTGAAAAGTGCCCCGCACAAATCGCCTCATGTTTGCCTTGATTGGTTGGCAAGCCTCACAATCGGACTTCTCGGTACTGCAATAGCGCCCTTATCTGCACCTTGACGGTTATCTTACAGCCAAAGCCCACTATTGCCGATTTTGGCCTATATTAAAAGCGGTGAACAGCTTGTGGTTCGCCACCTAAGGCGACCGAGGGCAAAATGGCAGGTGCATATATGCATGCGGCTGTTGTATTGGGCAATGACAACAAAAACAGACATACTGGCAATTTTTAGATGTACATGCGTAAAAATAAACAAAACAACCCAAACAAAAAGTCATCGAGTCACGAACTGTTTCATCCACCAAAGAGATAATATCGTGATTCTATATTTCCATAGGTCTTGAGATTTATAGGTTAATACATATCTCAACGTCCTCTATAGCTCCATAAGATTAATGAATTAAAGAAAAAAAAAACATATCTCAACGATAAAGCTTCAGCCACCGGACATGCCCCAATTAACAAGCCAACAGACAGATACATCTGTATGTATGTCTCTGTTAGAATATAGTCGCTATTGTGGATACATTGAGCAGAATCAACAAAGTCTTTTATTCTTAAGAACCACTTTGGTTATGCAGATAGACTAGCTAATTTGAAGGAGGGAAATATAGCGGCAAAAGTTTGGTATATGCGTTCACGTCCTTGATCTCAAAAGTAACAAAAACAACCCTATCAATGGCATTTCCAGTCTCGCTGTCCAAGACCTGGCGGGTTGTCTCGATGGCAACCCTAGCGGCATCTTCACTAGGGTATCCATATACGCCGGTACTGATGCAGCTGAAGGCAATAGAGCGGAGGCCATTCTCCAAGGCCAGCTGTAGACTGGTTTTGTAGCAGCTGGCAAGAAGTGACGATGCCTCGGCTGCCGGCATGTAATTGTATATAGGACCGACGGTATGTATAACATGTGAGGCCGGAAGATCGAAGCCCGGCGTTATCTTGGACATGCCGGTGTCGCAGCCTCCGAGAGAAAGACAAGCCTGTTCAAGCCGAGGCCCGGCCGCATTGTGGATAGCTCCATCGACGCCGCCGCCTTTACGGAGAGCCGCATTGGCAGCGTTTACAATGGCGTCGGTCTGGATAGTAGTGATGTTCGCCCGTATATGCGAGACCTTGTCATTCAGGGCGGACGAGGCACTGTACTGCACTGCCCCGTGTGACACTGTGGACTTTGCAGATGCATATAATTGTGATAAGGTTGGAATAGTTGCCAGGGTATTCATATTAGCGTGAAGGCTGGGATTCGATAGAGGAAGAGGACACTGTAGAGAGGGTTTAAGATGGGGTGAAGAAGACGGCAAGGGCAAGAAAACAGAGCTGAGAAGTCAAGAGAAGAGCCTTTGATACCATTGATAACTTGAGTCTTTGACTGTTATGGTTTGAATTACACCGGTAGGTAGACGTAAAAAGTAAATACAGATAACTAGGCTTTGGGTGTACGGTAGGATATATGGCGAGCAGTGCTGATATATGGCAACCTTTAGTTGGAGAAGGCGATCAGTATAGAGGAAAGAATACTACTATGTACAGATGAAATTGTAAAGAACGTTACTAAAGACAGCTCATCACTGTGAAGATATTGAAATTACAAAAATGTATTCATCATATGATAAATATTCACGAGGAGCCATAGTTCAATATTATCCTCGGTTCTCTCGATAACTATGTACGGCAGATAATCACACAAGCTTCTTCTCCCTCCTTCTCTCCTTTTTCTTTTCTTTTTCTCTATATACACAATACATTTACAGCTATGGAGGCGACGGTGTTCCTTTACGGCGAAGACCACAGCCACCCCTGATCCACCCGGATATCCGGACAAGCTCTTGGCCAGGCACGTCTCCGTTATCTCTGGCCTGCTCCAGGCCGTTCTTCTTAAAGCCGCCTGGTATACAGACCCAAACACAGGCGATGGCGACTAGAACGACGAGCACAAATATCTGCAAGACTCCCACGCCGTGACTCTGGGCGAGAACACCAACTGCAAAGGGGAGAATGGCGCCTCCACATCCACCCGCGGCCGCACCAAAGCCGATGGTGCTCACGTGGCGGTCCTTTGGCAGCAGCTTGGTAATGGCCACTATTGCCGCGGGGAAGAGCGGACCGAGGAAGATGCCCATGAGAATCACAAAAACTATCGACGATACAACGCTTGGGATCAGCCAGTACAGGATCTCCATGACAATACACAGGCACAGATATATCGTGATGGCCAGCTTCTCGCCAATCTTCCCGGTGATGAACCCGAGGCACAAGCGACCAATGGTGATTCCCAGCCAGTACAGAGTAGTCGTTATACCGGCTACGAAGGGCTCGGCATGGCGCACATTGATCATAAAGGTGGTGATCCACCCTCCCAGACTCACTTCAGCACCGACGTATCCCATGAGAAACAGCGCCAGAAGCCACGTGACCGGCTCTTTCAGGATCTCGCGAGTGGTGGTGCGGCGGTTTTCATTGAGAGAGTGTAGGGTCTGGATGCTTCGGCGATAGACGGCGGCAGTCTGGCCCCAGAAGGCCCAAACGCTAAGAACTATCTCGACAACTGCCAAGGCTACCATCATGTAGAAGAAGTACCACCACGGATAGTTGGCTTTGGTGACCATGGCAGTGGCAATAAGAGGCCCAACAGTGCCGCCTAGGCCGTAGAGACCGTGGACGATGCCGAGAAGCTCGTTGGAGTGCTCCATGGTTCCCACCCAGGCATTCCACGCACTGTCCTCTAGTCCACTGCCGACTCCCGTAAAAAAGATAATGATGGGAAGCGATGGGAAAGGCGGATGGAATACCAGCGGCAGATATCCGACTAGGTGGAAAAAGGGGCCCGCGACGGCAATGCCGAACTGGCCAAAATGGTGATGTACCAGGTTGTTGACGAGACCAGCAAGGAGATATCCAAGACAAGGGGTCAGGAACATGAGCGAGACGACGGTGTATGATATGTCGTAGTATTCTGCAATCTGACGGTCCACCAGAGGTATAGTTAGTATGGTGTTCGTTCTCTTCAGTTTCTTATACATCTAGTGTGGGACTCATTTTGTCTTGGCTTTGAGACAGTGAGTGACGTTGGAAGGGAAGAAAAAGAGAGGAGTTCTCAAGCAAGGGACAGCTTTGGCTTGGCTGAAGCTGGGCCTACTAAAAACAGAGTAGCGTGGCGTGGTTGGATCACTTACATATGGGAGTAGAGCCTGAATGGTTGTACAAGGTTAGTTGAATGGACTGACAGCTGTAAGAGAAGATGAACGATGAACATCAGCCCAAGACACATCTCGTGAGCCTGTTTATTTTAACGAGCTGAAGATTTGTGCTCCGACCCTGGAGTACAAACACCGACTGGGCCAGAGCGAACCGAATAACGAATCGGTTTGTACAACATGTCGCAGTTGCTGGTCTAGCATCACTACTCAGAGCACTATAGCGCTCATGTTTCGAGACAGAGGGATCGTGAAGGGAACAAGACACGTGTGGCGTAGTGAGAAAACAGAACTCGAGACTTACACCTAATGAGCCATCACTCATGCCCATGATGAACAACGATAGCGTGACGGTTCCGTAGCGGAAGACGTTGATTCGAGGGCTATTCCACTTCTGGATCTCGAGATGGTCAGACTCTTCTGCGGCAACAGCAGCCACATCAGCGCCTTTCAGGCCGGCCTCGAGTTGATGTGTCTTTTCGTCAAAGACAGCCGGGGACGATGGAAGCTTGGGACTAGCGGTATCGTCGGTGTCTGGTGATACTGTGCGAGGATCCGACTGAATAGAGGCTTCCGAGGGAGCACCCATGTTTGCTAGCAGTGGTTGGAGGTTCTGGTATAAGGGATCCAAGAAGGAACAAAGCCTGGAGGACAGGTGACTGGAGAGAAGACCGAGCGTGATCGCAGCCTATATATAAGTGAGGCTATCGGGAAGATGCACAGATACCAGAGACACCAAAAGATACAAGATATAGCCGAGGAAGAGCCCACAGACCTGATCTGGGCATGGCATAAAGAAACCAAGAAAATATACGACGTGCTCTCTCCCAGAGGCAGGGAACGTGATGGATATCTAATTCCAAAAAGTAAAGACAAGACAAACAGAAATGGAGAATATCGAGTTTCACTGCTGCGTGCAAACAAATAAGATGAATCTGTGTAAAGCTAAGCGATTGTCAAGAAACAGCCATAGAAACACAGCATGGAGAGTCGTATTGAAGGGACAACAGGAAAAGAAAAAGACAGTGCGCTCTTCTCGGTATAAGTCGGGCACGTCCTGTTTTAGTTTTGATAGCAGTATAACTAGTACTGACACTCCAAGGCCCAGGCAGACTTGACAACCAGGCCACTTTATATACGCGAGTCTGTAGACACATCTCATAATGCGGACATGGGGAGGGTAGCAACGTCCGATCTTTCCTGCCCTTTGGGTTCTTACTGTCTGCCATGCTCTGCTTCTTCACGCTGTTGCGTCTGTGCTATTCGTTGTTGTTGTTTTGGATATGGATAGCATGCATGATACAGTGTTGTTAACGACCGGCCACGTTGGGATTTAGACAGTAGAAGGAGCACGATTGCCAGTAGCCGAGCAAACGAAGGAAGCAAACAAACCTCCCAAGACAGCAGAAGCGCTAGCTGGCCGCAGTAGCCACAGCACGCAGTAAAAAGCACACAAACGCACGAGGAGGCCCGGGAAGCTTGTGGCCTACAGGGCCGTATAGCCCAGAACGAGAGCGGGTTTGGCGTATCAAGTGCTGTGCTGTTGGTCCATGTTGGCTCGACTATGGAATGTGAATGTAGGACTACATATCGAGAAGCAAGACGGCTTGACGATGGCTGCTAAACAACACGGCAAAGACTATCTGTAGAGACAGCAGGCAGCTTATATGTAATACGTTAGTCACACTATCAACGATGGATTTAGATCTCTTCCGTGCTGACAAGGTTGCGTACTGACAAGGCTATAAAGTTGGGGGACAAGCCCTCATATTGGAGTTAAAAAGAAAAAGAAAATAAATAAAAACTCATCCACAGGCTACACCTTGCAAATCTTGTAAGCAAGATCATGTGACCACTTTATGACTAGAAGGCGGGAAGGATATAATTCATCCGGTGTGTGCCATGGGCTCGAATTAGTTCAAATGCCCTAAGAAATAAGGTGTACGTCAACAAGTTAAAAAAGGATGCCAACAAACCAGACCAGGGGGGGGGGGGTCGAATATCTATCAACCGATGGAGTTAGTTATGACTGTATACTTGACACTTTTTCTTTTCTTTTCTTTTCTTTTCTTTTCCCTTAGATCTCTCTCGAAAAAGGGAAACTCCGAAAAGATCCGACAATACGATGGTCCCGAGATTGAGAGATTAAGAAAGAAAAAAAAAAAAGAAAAAAAAAGTCCCCAAGATACACTGAATTTCCGAGGATCGCAAAGCTAACGCCCGGGATGGCCTCCTCCGTACGACCTTGGCAATGAGTGACTTGTCTTGGCAACGAAGCAAACAAAAAAAGAAGAAAGCAAACACAGAGAGAGAGAGAGTCGTAGAAAAAGAACATCTATAGAATACATCAACTACAGGCTACCGAGATCCCACATACATCAGTATATCAGTACAGCTGTCAACAAACGCCGGCCCACCATGTTTGATCGTCTGGGATCGCCTCAGCTTTCTTTCCTTTTCTTCTCCTTCCACGCGAGACACGATAGCCGTCCCAACGTTTATGCTTAGACATAGACAGGCGGCTAAGGATATGAAGTTGAACAAGAAAAAGGCAGACAAACAGCCATCGTCTCGTTGACCCTGTGTAACACCCGGTATTGCAGTATTTCCATGTTTCAAGTACATGCCATGTCCTCCCCCCCCAGGTCCCTTTTCTACTGTCTCCAAGCATCCTTTCCTGAAGTCTTGTTGACAGGGCCTTTGCGCAACCATCTTAGCTTATAGAGACACAGCAAGTCTAGAATAGAACAGCGAGATCCCTACTTTGATTACACACCGTTCTTCATCGTCTTGTCCGAAGAAACGACTATGATACACCCGTATCTCCCGCAGCAACCGTGTTTGCTTTCTTATATCTCAGATTGGTGCTATCAGGATCCGGCTGTGTTCGTTCCAGATCCGAAATTGCACTTGAACCGATAAATCTTCGCCGTCGACTATCTGTATCCCATGTGCCACCATAACATACTGCGGCATGGTGTTATTCCAAGTTTTGCTTTTCTAGCGGTGAAGTGAAAGCCACGTCGACAGTGTGTAATCGTACTGCCGTTCGCATATGGCACGTAAAGCAGACGGTCTAGATATCGTATCCGAGCATAAGCAAGAGAGACACGAGGAAGACGAATACGTAGTGGCCTTGACAAACACAGAAGCTCAAGTAAAAACTATAGTTGACAGTTGTCCCTCGTATACCACCATCTATGGAGCCATGTACTACGATATCGACTGCATTTTTCCTGTAATGTTGTTGTATATATAAGCACTATCACGACTGTCTGGATCTATATTCAAGTTCAAGCTTGAAAATATAGGGGCTCTCTCACCAAGACCTACCCTACTAGAGCTACTCACCTTCACCGTAAACGTTCGACAACTATACAAGCAAACCAGAATAAACAATCAATTCTCTACTTGCTTCGTCAACACAGTCTCGCATGGTGAGATTGCGGAACTCAAAGGAATAAACGAACAGATAAGAGATATTGAGACACGGCTCGCTTCATCTGCACGCTGATGAAAACCCAAAAGCCAAGTCTGATTCATTCTTTTTTTCTTTTTTCTTCTTCTCTATCTCTACACTGTAACGTCGTCACCAAAGCCAAGAACTTGCCCATAAATAGATGCCTGATTTATTAGCCGATACATCGATCTACTGTTTTTTGTTTATACATCGGCATATCAGGCATTCATCGTGTAGTTACCAGCTGCATATTTCTTTTTTTTTTCAAAAGAAAACAAAGGAAAACCTAGTCAGACTCGCTTGACGTGTCTTACCCTCTCTGAATCACAATAGCCATCCATACAATCTTGGCAAGGCCGTTTCTCGTTAGAGCCCAACTGTCTATATCGCCATAGCTGGTGTCATACCGTAGAATAAAATCGCGAAGAGCGAGATCGTATATGTGTCTCTTCGTCTCATGGAAAGATTCAGATTCACAGCAATCAAACTATTAGTAGAAGAGACAATATCTATATCATATGCCCCCCCCCTCTCTAAAATATCATCGTAGCATCTAGATATGTATAATTATTGTGTATGTAGTAGGATCAGAGATATTGCAACTATGAACGAGCCATAAATTCACACACGAACAGCCGCAAATCATTTTCCGATACGTGATGTAGGAAGACGAATCTATATATATATATATATATATATACATATATACACCCACATATTTCAATATACAGCACATATCTGTACATGAACTCACATTCAATCTTCAGTGTCATTTATCATCTGTACAAGGCCAATCGATCAGGTTGACAAGTCATCACTCAGGTGGCATCAGAGCCATCGCGGGTCTCTGGATGATGGGGCCGGAGTGATAATATTGGTAGTCTTTGACGGTTATTAGGTATCAGTATTGGGCCCGCTCTTGTTAAAGTCACAGCACAGTTTCTTCGGCTTAAGCAGAACCAAGTAAGTGGCCGGAAATGGATAGAGTGGCAGTTTAAGAGGCAAAAAAACTAATAAAAAAAGGCAAAGCCGGCTTGTGTGATCGATGGCTATCTATCGTAGTAGTTTATAGGTTATATCCGTAGTTGTACGTCAGACATTTACCACTTTATCTTTTTTGGCACTGCCGCATAAGGCCCCAAAAAGAAGCATAAGAGAAACGAGGGGAAAAGAAAAGGAAAGAAAAGAGCGCTATATAGTGGCGAACTACTCCTTTGCCTTCTTTTGGCCAGCGGAACGATGTTACCCAAGATATCGTGTATCTACATTACATCGTCATATATATACAATGGTAAACGGTCCCTATATGAGCTACACTCATCACCTACATATGTACGGCATCTTAACTGGTGGCGGTTATTACATGACACGATGTTATGTTGCTTAGCTTTGAACAGACTTGGTAAGCATATCTTCGACGATGCCGATGATGTTATTTTCATACCACTCTATAGTAGTATATTGTAGTTGTTCATCAAAGGAAAAGAAATGCACGGTGTTGGGTTGATAGTGGGTTGGTCTATTAGAAAAATTGAGTCGCCGGAACATCGTAAGACGAATGGATACGGTGGTATCAGTGCTAATGGTACATATTAGATGGACTCATATTAGTTAGAGACTGAGAGAGTCTCTATATTATGTAAAGGGTGGCCAGTTTTCGAGTATCATCTAGTGGGATTTCTTGGGCTAAGCTGAGGCTTTTTTTCTTTCTGATGATCACTGTGTGGGTACATACACATATAGTTGTATATTACTAGAGTACAATATATGCATCATGTATACACGGGCAACATTTACAAGAACTGATAAAAGTCAGACAGAGAGACTAGAAAGAAACAGAGTCTGGTGCTAGGAATATTCCAGATTCTACGATTATCTGTCTCTGTTTATCTATCCATGAACACATCTTACGATATGGCAATCATGACGCTTAGCGGCGATTGATCTACAAGTACAAATCACTTGGCCACATCAGCTGTCTCCCTGGAATCAATGAGTGGCTTCGTCTCGACTTGTCTTGTGACTCGCTATACAGGTGTACGGAACATATGTGTACATACAGACATTGCTAACACTATCTCCGACAGTAGCGGTTATATGTATCAAGAACCGAGGCAAGGAGAAGAGGGCAAGGACAAAAAGATAAATGTCCAGCTGACTCTATGTTCCTCTATTTATCTTGTGCCTTCTCTCCCCGAGCTACCGGGTCGTTCTCTTGTATTTGCCACCGAATGATTTTGTCAAAATCATTCACAGAGAATCTCGAGGTCTATATTCATTGTACGAGAAGAACTCTGGACTCCGAACTCTTCACGCTGTGGACTCCATGATATTTGACAAGGGGTCGTTTTCTCCTGGACGATGCATGGCGGAGTGAGCGGCTAACGTCGTGATTTGTGCAGGTGCAGGTACTCACATACATATGTGTACAGATATATGCATGCGCTGGCTGGCCTGACCGACTTAATACACATATGTACAGATATACTAATAAGAAACGATATGTAAGAAGAACAAGTAAGAGACGATACATCCTAGTGTGGTTAGTGAAAGACTGGAAATCCATACTTACATAACAAGCAGTTATTTGTGGCTAAAGTGATTGACTTGACGGTAAGTTATTATACTTGTTATATCGACTGTGCCGTATATACTTATGTAGTTGATAGCAAGGATCACTTGGAAATCCGGGCTTTTTTACTGCTAACGAGGCATTAAAGTTAGAGTAAACTTGTCAAATGTAGTGGACTTTAACTTATCCGGCTCTGTAATTTGGGTTTAAAGGCTTTAGGGTTAACTAAGATCAAAGTCAACCAAAAAAGAAAAGAAAAAAGAAAGAAAAAAGACTGTCGATCAAACGGCGAGTCTTTTCTTGGTTCATGTCGTTAACCGTTAATATACCTGTGATGTTATGATACAACTATAGATATAAAATATCGACTGCCGGTTTTAATGAGCCAGCGAACAGACATAGGCCGTCATGCCTGATATTGAGATATGTATTTTCTGCGACCCAGTAAGTGTTTTAACCTGAAGAGAGAGACAGAGAAAAGAAAAGAAAAAAAAGCCTCAAGCAACAGAGCGGGAACAACAGAAAAAAATAAATCAAGCATCTATCTGTAGGAAGCAAAAAAGGGTCTGTGTTTCCTGCAAGAATGCGGCACAAAGTCACTACAACAACAAAACCATAAGTACATCCCAACAAAGACAACCCTGGAAATAAGGATCGTAGGAATCGACGTGAGAGGGGAAAAAAGAAAAAAGAAAAACACCGTCTTTACCAGCCTAGACGAAGGAATTTTTTTAAGGCCAGAGGAGAAGAGACCTTGCCTTGTTCATATGGCCCGAGATAACATATGACATGATCAAGTCGAGCATCAGCCACTCATCATCATCGGTACCTGTAGGGCAGGGCATAGGAATAGGATATCTAGTTGTATGATAAAACAACGCAGTTGTGGGATTCACAAGACTCAAAGTACTTACTATGTAGTTGTACTGTTAAAGAGCCACTGCACTACATTGTTATGGGAGGATCCAGGGCGATGCCATTCCCCCACTCACCCACCCCTCCATCACAGAGTAAGTCTTTCACAGCCCTGCATAGGTTGTTGGATGTACTGGTGGCAGTAGTAGTTGTAGTCAACAAACGGTGGCGGCAGCAAACAGTCAAGCAAGCAGGCACAATTGCCATACCCACCATCATCCACGACACTGCCTACTTGCTGTATACAGATAGTCGTATCTGTATGGATGCATGTGTGATCTCTTCGAGACATGCAGTAGTGCATGCATACATTGTCTCTCCTCCTCTCTACTCTTATAGATCCTGCTATACCGAATGGGTGGACTAAACTCCGGGCGAGTAGCCTTGAGCGTTACCTATTAGCTCCGATTGATCAGAGCAGGCTCGGAAGTGCCCAATTGCTGTCCATGTCATCTCTCTGGATCACATCTAGACCAAGTGCTGCATTGTGAGCAGCCTGTCCTGCCACCACCATATGCTCGTCAGCATGCGCTAGCAATGATCGCTACCACGGAAAGTCCTTTTTTCGGACAAGACCGGCCGTGTGACTAACTAGTGGCTTGATTCAGATTTGTGACAGTGACGATTCTAGTCTTGTTGTTGGGAAAGAGGGAGCCTCTGGCCGCTTTAGAGTTGTGTTATTTTACTAGTCGCCCGGTGAGATACGTGAAGAGTCTAGTCAGACAATACATATGTACAGATATTGTAGGTCCTATTCGTACGAACGAAATGAGGGCCAGTGTCCAATAAGAAATCTCTGGGCTGGCTGGGCCTGGACTGTTGGTGGCATTTGTTAGTTTATTTGAGATTCTCCAAAGACTCTGCAGTAAGCAGCCGGCAATTAACGTCAAGCCAAGCCAAGGAGCAAAGAAAAAAAGAGTAAAAAACGCACAGGCGTTCTAGGGTACATCACATCATTTCTTCTCCAAGTTGCTGGTCTTAGCGGCGGGCGGGCAGCATTCCTTGAGACGAAAGAAAGCTAGCGAGTAGCCAATTCTAGCGCGGGGACAAGAAGCAAAGATCGAGACGGAGTTTGAGAGCATTGATGACGTCTTTCTGATGCGAAAAAAAAAGAAGCGAAAGCCACGATAAGGCACTAGTATAGAGCCAAAAGACGACTAAGAATACAAGATAAAGAGATAGAAAGGATTCGATCTAAACATAAACATGGAAAAGAATATGCGGGCTAGAGAGTCGAATTTCAAGCGAAGCCTAGGCAAGAGCAAAAAAACAAGGACGAAAAGCCAACAAAAAAAACAAGCAAAGCCGCAAAATCTAGCAATTACTTACGTATTAGACAAGTGGCTTTCATAATTTAACCGTGGGCCCACCATACGCAATGTTGTAGCAGAAACAGAATACGGTAATAAAGTAGGTCTACTAATAGTTATTTGGTCATAATTCCTATGATGCTACTCATGAATTATGAATAAACATGTACAAATTCGGCTTTTGTTTTACGGATACGGGAGGGGATCAACAAAAAAACGAAAAAAAAAAAAGAACAGCCACAAAACAGGGCAGTGACGGACCGGTGGAGCAGCAGGACAAACTACAATATGAAGAACAAGTCCACTAAAAACCCCACTAAAGAGACAGACGAAGACCACTAAAGAGACAGACAGACCACTAAAGAATAAAACAAGGCCACTAAACTTCCTACTCCGCAATAATAGCAAGGCCACTATAGCCAACAATAGGCAGCGGATTCGAAACAAGGCAATGCCTCTCCGGCACAGTTCAAGACAGCACAATGGCCACCCACTGAACCCATTCCGAAGCTTTGATACGAAGACATATGACGTAGTCTGTCTAGAAGCCATCTATTCTTGTCTACAAGTGGAATACTTCTCGGAAGGCAAAAAAGGCATTGTCAGCTATAGCCACTGCAACTATGTATTGCCTGGTGGCTTTGTTCAAGTCAACTTCGCAATTCCAACTGCCAAACGGCTGGCTTATCTGCCAAGGCAAAATAGGCGTCTGTCTATACCGAAGCCAAATACAGCAAGTGGCCCTGAAAGGAAATTCTCAGATTCCCTTGTTTACAGCAGGTCCACGTAGTTGATTGGCTGTGGAGGCACTAAACGACAGACGGTAAACAATGGATTATTGGTATAGTTTTTAGCATGGCAATATTACAAACAACAGCACTATAACTATCCAATATACAACGTGACAGCCTTCAACTTTGCAATTTAGCCTAGAATCTGTACAGAAACAGGCTGTCTTGGCACAGTTAGTGTGTGAAACTGCATACCAGCCTATGAACGATGAGACCGCAACTCTTCACTTCTTCACCTCGGCGAGTCGCTCCTGCCGGGTGCCTTATCTTGCTGCAGACGATATCACTACATGCAGTTCTACATGTCCCAGGCTAGTTGAGCAATGAAGACGAGCACCAGCAACCTTTGCATGGTGCAGCTTCTAGTCTTGCATGTTGCAGACGCACGAACATGGGTCGTTGCAATGCAGCAGAGGAGAAAGGAATAAGAAAAACGAAGGGAAGACTGGGATTGGGAAAAGGAAGGGAAAAAGAAGAGGGAAAAAAGAAGAAGAAAAAAAGAAGAAAAAAAGCATTCTTTTTGTGTATTATGATACGTATGATGGACGACAGACGATATGGAAAAAGAGAACACAATAGGGAATGAATGACGATGATATTAATTGCAGCCCATATTAGATGGTTCGGCTAGTACAACAACCATAAAAATAATAAAATATATAGTTATATGCCTTCTTTCCAGCTACTTTATATATCGCCCATGTTCCGCAACTCGATTTTGTCGGCCCTGTTTTTATTCTAAACAGTTTCTCATGCAAGTCTAGTTATTGCTACATATACTATTTATTGTTGCTGCTACCACCCAGGCTCTTCTTCTCTTTTCTCTCTTTCTATTTCTCCCCACGCCTTCTTCCTCGACTACTTATTCTTCCTCTTTTTCTCTCTGTTTCTCTCCATCCCTTTCTCTTCTGTCTTCCATTCCTGGCACATTCCTCTGTTCTCTTCCTCTGCCACTCGGCCAACTTGCTTGTAGAACCCGCCAGCACGTTCTCCCGTCGTTTCAGTGCAAAGACACTCTTTCGTCTCGTCTATATCAGCCAGACTCGTCACGCCAAATCTCCGTTCCCCTCTTCGTTCTTCCTCTCTCTCTTTCTCTTCTGTACTTCTATTCTGTCTTTACAAACAAGCAAACAAACACGAAGCAAACACATATACAAACACACACACATACACACACCACTATGAGCGGAAGATCCCACTACTCTGCCGTCGAGGCCGACAGACGCTCTGCCTACGCCGCCAGCACTCCGCCGTCCGCCTCGGCCTATCGTCGTCCCGATGCTCCCCGTTCTGAGTACCTCTCTCCCACTACCCCCGTATCCAGCCGCACCCACCGCCGTTCTGTTTCTGTAGCCGACGGCATCAGCAACATCTCCGTCCCCGTCGGCGGTGCTCTGTCTCGCTCCCACCGCGGCAACTCGTTCTCTGACGTGCGCGACGCCCGTGATCCCCGTGACTCGCGCTCTGTCCGGACTACCCACGGCAGTGTCTACGCCGACTCGCGAGACCGCGACATCCGCTCCACCCGTGCCAGCGATGCCTTCGACCCCTCGGTCGGCGGCTCCAAAGACCGCGTTCGCCGCGAGTCTACCTACGAGCGGGAGCGGGAGCAGCGCGGATCGGGCCGCAGCTCCTACGGCCGCCGTGACTCGTCAGACTCTTCCGATGGCGAGCGTAGCACCAGCGGCCACAAGCGCATTGCTGTTGCTGCCCTCGGTGCCGTCGGTCTGGGCCTTGCTGCCAAGGTCATCGACAAGAAGCTCGATGCCGCCGAGAAGAACCGCCGCGATAGAGAGCGCGAGCTCCGTGACCGGGAGCGCGAGCGGGAGCGGGAGCGGGAACGTGAGCGGGAATGGGAGCGGGAACGCGAACGCGAGCGTGACTACGACTCTCGCAGCTACTACTCCCACCACACTTCCACCCAAGCCCGTCCTCCAATGTCCGGCCGTGCCCCCTCCGACTACTCGGCCTCCAACTTCTCAGACAGCAGTGACCGCGGCCGGGATCGCGAGCAGGAGCTTCTGTCTCGTGACCGGTCTCGTGCCCGCGACTACCAGAAGGAAGTGTCTCGCGACAGAGCCAGTTACCACGAAGCCCGGACGTCTGACGACCGGCTATACGCGGTTGACGACGAAGGCTACGCTGACCCTTACTCGGCAAAAAACTTCTAAGCCTCCTCGGCCTTCACCTCAACCTCAACCTGACATACATCCTGAGAACGTTTTCTAGTCCTCTGCCTTGTTTGATGATTTATGACCTTCTTTTTCATGTCCCTTCTACCGCTTATTTTACTTTCATCTGACCCTCATTATCTGTCTTTCCACTTGATACTCTCTCGCTTGTCCGAACATCATACATAGCACGGGCGAAATATTTTTGTAAAAAAAAACAATTGTTTGTGGCGGACTGCGTTGGCAAATGTTTTCTTTTTTTTCTTGGAGCTTTCCATTCTTTTCTTTTTTCTACAAGACACTAAGCAAATGTTCTAATTTTTTTTTCAAATATTTCTGTTTATATACTATTACTACTACTTGATCTCGATCTTGATGTTTTTACTTGCCATTCCTGTGTTTATTACTCTGATTCTCTATGTCTTCCTAACCCTAACCCTTTACGACCTACCATAGTCTGAGTTCATGTTCTCTTGTAGTTTATTGATGCCTTGATGATACCCATGAGCACCATTCCTTTGACTCTTGATAGTTTTTTATTATATGTCATATATACTATCGTCATTATTGTATTATATATGTTCTTGTTATACGATCAAGGAGCTCCTATCGTCTAATGGGCCCAACCCAACCTATATTCCACCTAATATCAACTTACAAAAGCGTATCATGTTCCAATCTAGTCCGTAACCCTCGTATGCTACGTGTCATATTCTCAGCATGCCGGATCATTCATACTAGTGATGTAACATTTATAATTACGTGTACTATAGTTGGCATTGTTTGTTGACTGGCATTCTGTAGTTTAATTTAACAACACGATATCAAACATCGATTAAAACTACCTTCTATCACTCTGTCGTTCCCCTCATCACAAATGTCCCTACACACCGAGACACTACATGACTAGGCGTTTCTTTAGGGTTAGGTGTCTTTGGAAGAGGAAGAACATACTGGCCAGGTGACCAGTAGCTTCCCATTGCGTAGCAAGTAGCTCCGCCTCCGATTATGGCGATGTTTCCATCTTCATTCAAGACGCCAGCTGAGCCAATGAAGAATGGACGGTGGGGGGAATCCCCAGTGAATCGATCATCCTGAAGATAGGTCACGACAAGAGTCCCACAATCATCGCCTTCGCGAACAAGCAACATGTCACATGACGTGGGAATCACATGATCTTTTGCAATTCCGCCAGCAACCAGGAAACTAGATGGCTCCGATGTTGGCAGCACAAGAGCTCCAAACCGGTAAAGCGTTGGGTCACACTCAATCTTGGAGAACTGTAACGTTCGCTGAGCCAAGTTCAAGGTCCAACGGAACGCAGCTTCGTCGACAGTGCCGTTGGCCGTAATTCCACCAGCCAATATACCAAAGAAGATATCGCCATCAGCAGATAAAGACCCCAAGAGAGCACCAAAGCGTGGCTCTGGGATGTCTCCAGACATCTTGCAAGACTCCCAGCCGGCCTCTAATGTATAGAGTAGAACATCGCCTACAATAGTCTTGGCTCCAGACTTGCCGCCTACGAGGAGAGCATTCGAAGTGCTACCCAGTCGAGTAACAGCGTGACGATACAGAGGCTGTGGTAGAGCAAACGTTGTAGACCAGGACGCAGTCGCCTTGTTGAACAACCAAGCATCGCCGACGGGACTGGCAGGCGAAGCACGACCACCCACCACGAGATAGTGGCCGCCAATGTCAGTTGAAGAGAAGCAGACGCGAGGTAAAGGGCCTGTCCACTCTAAACGAACCTCGGATGTTAGGCTGGAAGGTCTGTAATACTCGAACGTGGCAGCACGGTTCGTCACGCCTTGGCCGAACATGGCCGCATAGCTACCATCTTGCATAGACACTGCACCTCCATGGTGACGGAAGGCATTTACATCTAGGGCGGGCTCAAAGCTTAGCTGAATATTCTCAACCGCTGTGCTATGCTCTTCAAAGATATTTGGGCATTTGGGGTCCCCATAGTTGATAGAAGCCACGTTAGAAGCACGAACAACAGTATAGTGAGCACCGAAGACAGCAAGCTCTTCCCACTCATCGAACGGTTCTATATCATCCAACGCACCACGTTCAGAAGCATCCATGAAGAAACTGTCTGCCCAGGCTTGCCACAGGTTCCAGGCACGTGAATATGGCCATCCAAGCGCACGGAATCGAGCCTCCTGGTCGGCAAGTTTGGGGTAGCGATGGACTGATTTCAGCGAGGTTTGGAACTTGTCAAAGTGTGCGAGCATGTTTTGAGCAAATGGGTGACGCGGACCATCTGGCAGAATCTGCTCAAGCAAGCAAAAGTCGGCTGCTTTGGTGTTAGCATTCAAGTTGATACAGACGAGTATTGAATAGCAAGGTTGCATATACCGCTAGGAATTGTAGACGCCCAATTTATAACAGCATCGGCCGAGGCATTGTCCATGTATGTGATGGAGACCTCAGCCACGAATAGAACATGGCTGTCAGCGAAATTTACAACTTCTTCGACCATTTTTGTAACTGCGGGAAGATCTCGTAGGTCACATGCGATCTGGCAGTACGATGGACTCTTCAAGATAACGCCGAGTTCTTTGTCTGGAGTCTCGAAGTCTGGACCGAGCAGCTCGGCAAGTTCGGGTGTCTGCGTGACTATCTGTTTCTTCTTGAGCATCATATCAGGATAATCAATGTCGATGAACAATGCAGACTCCGAAAGATGAGCATACTTTTCATGGCATTGCCAAGGAAGAACGTCGCTATAATTCACAGTCTTGTAAGTTTGGGTCATCCAGTTTCTGTTTCTCTGGGCTTTTGTCGTGCTAAGCTTACCTTCCACAGCCCAGATTCACTACCACTTTGCGCTTGCAATTTGCTCCGCGTCTGAGGAACTCCCGGACACTAACGTCTATGGCACGTAAACGGAACCAGTATCCACGGTTTACCAGGGGCGAACGACGCTGGAATCGAGGGACGAAGTACTTGAAGTAGTGCTTCTCATCGGTATAGTACAGCTTCTCAACACTACACTTTGATGTGATACTACTGCTGTTTGTCTGTATGTACTATTAGTCTCTCATAGAACGTACATTATTGATTCAGTGCCAAGGCCATAGCTTCGAGACTGGATCACATGCCAGTTCCGTCACGCTATACTTACACCCATGATAAGCTCGTCCAGCAGCGCCTTATTTTTCTCAGCAGCACTAAGAACAGGCGCCTTAGCCTCATTCTGTGTCATCTTGCCTCGATATTTTGGTGTCATTTCGATGAATATCAAATAAGCCGCGTAACATTATACCGGTTGTGGGCTTCAGGCCTTTCAGCCGTCAAGTTTAGTCACACAGAAGAAATTGTGATATATGCAGATAAACAGACTTTTGCCTTTATCGGGGTGCGTCGCTCCATGACGTAGTTGCCAAGATCCTTTCCCTCTCTCACCTAGTTAGTTAGCTCTTGCCCAAAAATTACACAAAATGAAACAAACCCAAACCCCAATGTTGCAATCACCAGAAAAGGAAACAGCCCATTATGTTTGGTTCGAGCCCAGCCCCCGCCAGAATCTTGCCCTCAATTATGCCGTTTGTTTAGTCCTTTTTCTTTTGCCTACTGGCAAATTCGCAATGATCTTGCTTTGAGAAGCTAATTCCGCATCTAACGTGTCGCTCTATAACCGGCTTCGTCTAGTTCAAACAGAAGCTCCACTGCTGCCGAGCTCTGATTGGCCAAGCACAACTTAGTGCCCCGCCCTGCGTCTAGAACACCTGCCCAGCCCACGAAGCTCTTGTTAGCTATTACCTTGTTTGACGCAAACGCCTCTTTTCCTGGACCTCTTTCCTGGAATGTGCAGTGCGCCTGCCTACTTCGCCATCCGACCTACAAACATTTAAATAAATAAAAATACAGCAGTTTCTAGAGTCTTTAAGATCCTCTTCCCATAAACCACTAAAGAAAACGATCTTGTGTTTATCATCGATAGATCGTCTCGATAAACCGTCTCGCACGCTTTATTCCATCTTGAAGAGCATCCTTTTTTGTTTATTTTTGCTGTCTAATCAAGAACACGGATTTATACTGTCTTGTGGCCATCGCAAACCGACCAGCTGGAGATTCTCGGGCTCTCTATTCTAACTCGACCACAGCAAATATAAGGAAACAATACGATACGATACCATCATACACCGAGATATAGTACAGATTATATCTATAAACACAGAGCAATTATGGCGTCCGATGCGCAAAATCTCAACTTCATCACCTTTAATCAGGATAACAGCTGCTTGGCTGTCGGTAAGCACTCTAATCCGCCATCATATCCAGATATCTCTTTGTTTACCATCTGTGCCGTCTCTCAGTCGTCTGATCGTTACTAATCAGTTCTTCTTTCTCTTCGCGATATAGGCACATCCAAGGGTTTCCGTATCTATCACAGCGAGCCCTTCTCGAAGATCTTCAGCAGCGATGAGGGCAACATCACCATTATTGGGATGCTCTTCTCGACGTCTCTTGTTGCACTTATCATGTCACCACGCCACATGAGAATCCAAAATACAAAGGTATGCACGCTAGACAACAGATCAAAGATGTCGAAGCTTCACGGTGCCCTACCATGATATCGTACAGTAATGTGTTCCCCTCATGCTAACCTGTTCCTACCAGCGTTCGTCTGTCATCTGCGAGCTCACCTTCCCCTCGGCCGTCCTCGCTGTTCGCATGAATCGAAAACGCCTCGCAGTTGTCTTAGAAAACGAGATATACATATACGATATCTCCAACATGTCTCTACTACACACAATAGCCACATCCCCGAATCCCACCGCCATCTGCGCTCTCTCTCCGTCGTCTGAAAACTGCTTCCTAGCTTATCCAATGCCGAAGCCCCGCGCCGACCCCGATGAGCGCCGCCCAGCTCATGCTCCGCCACTGCCAGGGTATGTACAACCTACTTCGGGCGAGGTCCTCGTCTTCGATACTCTCACACTCAAGGCTGTCAATGTGGTCGAGGCACACCGCTCGCCACTGTCTTGTATAGCCCTCAACAGCGACGGCACTCTTCTTGCGACGGCTAGTGAAACCGGCACCATTATCCGCGTCTTCAGCGTGCCTAGTGGGCAGAAGCTGTACCAGTTCCGCCGGGGCACCTACCCCTCGACAATCTACAGCATGTCCTTCAACCTAGGCTCGACATTGCTATGCGTGTCGTCTACTAGTGATACAGTCCACATATTCCGACTATCCGGTCCTACGGGTGCATCTGTTCCGGTCGTAGCAGGCACTCTTGCACCCATCGAGTCACCTGACAGCACTAGATCTAACCGCTGGACACGAGGACGCACACATAGCATCGACGCCGACAGTGACTCTCTAGGGGATACCGAAAGTAAGGAGAGCAACAAACGCCGTGGAAGCGGAAATGGATCCTTTGGAAACATCTTCCGGCGTTCGTCTATGATTATGGGCCGGTCCGTTGCCGGTGTGGTTGGCTCATATCTCCCTCAGACAGTCACCGAGATGTGGGAGCCAACTCGGGACTTTGCCTACATCAAGATCCCCAAGAGCAGCAACCCTGGAGGCTCGAGACTCTCGGCCTCAAATGGCGGTGGAGGCAGCAGTGTGGCTCCCGCTGGTCCCTTGCGTAGCGTTGTTGCCATGAGCAATAGTAGCCCCCAAGTCATGGTCGTTACTAGTGACGGTGTATTCTATGTCTTCAATATCGACATGGAGAACGGCGGAGAAGGCCATCTAGTAAAACAATTCTCTCTTGTTGAGCCAGGCTTGTAATAAACCGCCTTTTTTTAGTCTCAGCATACATCCCTCTCTATGTCTCTCATACAGTCACTTTGTTTTTGTTTTTTTTCTTTGGCGTTGAGCATTTCCTTTTTTTTTATGTTGCAGTCTTTACTATCGACGCAACTATGATTTTCTTCCTACATATAATCAGTTTTGGCTCTTTTATTTCTTTGCTTATCATTCTTTGTTTCTGGTGGGCTCCAGTCCCTCCCGTCCAACGTCATCATGTAACACTTTCTTTTTTTAATTCTTGCTCTAGTTCTCTGATATGTCTCTGGGCACTAGATAGTTCTATTTTGTCAATCTAGATACCTATTGATTATATTAAAAGGCTTTCTCATGTTTGATATCAGTCTTTTTTTATATTCACGTGCCTATCGAGTACAGCTGATGTGATAAAGAACAAAGTAACACATACTTGCTTATTAAAACTTATATATAAAGACAAAAGAGACAAAGTCCTTGACATTAAATGAAGCATTGTATGTTTCAAAATATAGAAGCAAAAAGAAAAAAAAGCAATTGATATAAAAAATAAAATCAAAAGGCTATATATTATATATAGCATAAACACCCCAAATCAAGTCCCGCTATTAGATAAACTGTAATAAAAATAAAATAAAAATGATAGATAATTCAACGTCGTAAAGTCGTGAATAGCGAATGCTTTGTAAACAGCAATTTCACTTTCTAGAGTAGAGGATAGATGTATATGATTGTGAGAAGAGATGAAAGGAGGACAAAGAGAGACATATCCTGATTTGTCTTTATATCTCCGAGAGCAGAGAAGGCCAACATCGAACCGGGCCGATGATGCCTTACCGGCAGATATACGGCTGGTTCAAGAGGGCAATCTCTCGAGCAATATGAGCCCATTCCAGTTCACGCCTGAATTCATCATCCTTGTATCCGTCGTCACTATCGTCGTCGAGATCGAAGGCACTGATCTTCGCATAGCGTTCTTTATGGGTCTGTTCCTCCCATCTCAGAAGCTCATAAGTAAATCGGAGATGGGGTTGGATGATGACATTAAGGCGTCTGGCACGAACATAGCAGTAGGCACGAGGTAGAGAGAGGTTCATCGATCTCATGATCTCGGCGATACACACAGTCGCAGACCGTGAGACGCCGACTCGGCAGTGGACCAAGGTAGCCTTGCCTTGATAGCGAGCACGATCTAGTTTGAGGGGGGGGTTTGTTAGTACAAAGAACATACGCTGGTGGCAAGAAACCAAGGTTCTAGGGCTCTCTCTTACCGATGAACTTGAAGCAGCGCTCAAACTCGGGCGTGAGGGTGTCGACGCCGTTGTCCTGGACCCCCTGGATCTGCAGGATATTGTCAGGCCCCCATTTATCGAGTTCTCCATCCCGCCAGGCAGAGACCTCGCCAACACTGAGCACCTGGGTTATGCCCAAGGCACGTAGCAGATCCGGGTTGTTTGCGTGGTTGATATTCCCCAGGTACATGTAGTCGGTGACTCGGCTAGGCAGTGAGCCGTCCATGTTGCGGAACCAGCGCGGCTCGTCGTTTGCTGTGACTTGGAGCGCATCCGAGTCGATGGATTTGCACAGTGGTGATGCTCGCATCAGCGGATAGCTCAGTGCCTTCAAGAAGGTGACGTCGCTCGGATAAGCAAAGAAGTTGCGCTTCAGCTCAGTGTGAAGGTCCAGCCAGGCCTTGGGGATAGCCCGGCCGGTGCTGTAGGAGAAGTATGCCAGGGCTAACAGAGTGGTCTCGGTGTAGCCATCAGCGCAGTGGAATAAGACCTTGCGAGGCATACGGATGGGCGACACCCTCCGAGTCTCGTTGTCGCAGTCGAGGGTGAGGACCTCGTCGATATCGATCTCGGTGACGTTGTCGTCCTCGGGATGAGTCACGTGCTCGACATGCTGCACCTCGTCACTGCCCATGGCGAAACACGGCGTAGATGTCGAAGCTACGCCGAGATCGTCCGGCAAGGTGCCGTGGGCGATATGGTAGATCCACTTGCATATGTCGACGACGTCGTTGAGCTCGCTGTGGTTCCATCCCGAGAACGTGACGCTGCCGCTCGCGGGGAATTCGCAGGTAACCCGCGCTGGCGTGACGCCGTCGTCCAAGCTCGGGTTGACGGCAATATCGCGGAAGACGTCCGGGCGGAACAGGCCGGAATCCGCACATTCCACAAACACGTCAAAGTCCGGCATATCGGCGTTGGGATTGGTCAGATCTGGCGTCGGGCCGAGCCACACATTGGGCGATATCTCGGTTGGCTTGGCCATATTGTACATCTCGCAGCGCTCTTGCTGGTGGAAGTCTATGACGTTGCCGGTCATGTGGCCGACGGAGTCGATAGCCACGATATCGGCGTGCGCCTCTTCGAATACAGAAAAGGGCGAGATGCACACAAATGTGTTCATGACGGGAACATCGGCATGGCCTGCCGTCTGCTGCTTCTTGCGCCATCTGCCTTGGGCATCGGCGATGCCATAGGCCGCCGTGAACACCATGTCGCGATTGTCGCCGTATACGATGATGTCGGAGACAGTAGCGGTCTTGACGCTCTGGATGTGGAAGTTGCGCACGCTGAAGCCCGATCGCGGATCGACATCGATGAACTCGAACTCGGCCTCTGCGCTGCCCTTTGACTTGGGCGATTTCGTGATGATGTCTGACGGTGCCAGCGCGCCCTTGAGGCGAGACTGGCCCAGGTTTCCGTCGGCTTTGACGAGGACGACAGACCGGAGACAGCCGGGTATGCTGCGTTCGTGGGATCGTCGGCGCATGGAAAAGAAGGCCTGCTGTATGTTGTTCTTGGGGTGCAGGCCGTGAAGCCATGGGAAGACACGCGATGGCAGCGGCATTGGCTGTCTCGCCATGTGGCCCACGGCATCAGCAACGCCAGACGGATCTATAGAGTATACTGGAATGTTGCCGCAGTTCACCCGCTCGTAGTCGTCGGGGGGGAACAGCAGTGACCGCGAGTTGACATCGTCGGCCGAGTCTCTGTCGTAGTCGCTGTCTTCCGAGTCTTCTGGGCTGGCGGAAACACTGCTGCGAAGCGATCTCTGTGCGCTTCCAGGCGGGCAGTACGGCAGATGGCGTGAAGCAGGTGGCGCCGTTCTGGGAATAGCCACGGCAGCTGAGGTTTGGCCTGCGCCAGCGAGCGTCTCGACCATGTCGTCTCGCGGACGTGGTACAGACACAGCTGCTGCCATCGTAGTAGCCATGATATGGTATAAAAGCGCTGGAATAACTGCGCGTAATCGAGAGTGGTGACGGTGCCTGTTCGGCTGTTGCTTTGACTTATAAGACAAATCCACGTCGAGTGGATACACACGAGCTTCCTAGCGCTGGATCTGGATCGCAAGCAGATATTCGAGCTGGGATGTAGTAATTCCGCACTATATCAGACTATGATCGCAAAAGAAAAGAAAAGAAAAAAAGAATAGGGTGGTGATGTGAGTGTCTGCGGAGAAAAGGGCAGTATCAGAGATATGTATCTATCTTTTCCTAATACTTCGACAATAAGATGTTAGAAGCTTGAATAAAGAAAAAGGTTGAAGGCAAAGAAGAGAAATCAGACCGGCAGGGGTGGCGGCAGCGTAATAAAAGAGAAGGAGAGGGGTGCTGTGCCAAGAAGTGATCAAGACGCCCAGAAACATGAACAAGAACAAAAGCAAAATAAAATGGGCAGATTACGTAGGTAGGTTTGGACTTATTTACTTACCAGATTAGATTGGAATCAAGATTGTTAATAACGGTGGTTCCTGCTACCACAGTCGAGTTCCGTTGTCTCTTTTTTTTTCCTTTTTTTCTTTCTTTTCTCTGATACTGAGAAATGCTCGGGTGGCAATGAGGATTGCTGAGACAAAAGACGAGACAAGTCAGACCCAAGACCAAGAATTACACCGCACTCTTTGGGGGGGAGGGGGATGAGAAGAGTGAGTATGACAAGAGATATCGTCGGTAGCAAAAAAAGAAAATAATAAAAAAGAAAAAGGCGCACGGTCTGGGCTTGAGCTTGTAGCAGGTCAGGCTACGTGCCAGTGGCACGAAGATGTTCTAGACAAGTCGAACAGTCGAACAACCACTTGATAGTTCCAGCGGTGGTGATTTAGTTAGTGCCAGGGTTGGGTTGACACAGCACAGCTGTTGCAGTATCAAACAAAGCCTGATAGCAAGCAATAGTGGTATCACTGTTGTAGTGGCCCATTCATCACTATAGGCTATATTCGGCGGGCGAGGGATATAGACCAGCCTTTATCAAAGGGCGGGAAGATACATAGGTTGGCTGATATGAAGTTGACCACAAGGGAGCGTGGCAAAGAATGGACAACAAAAACAAGCGGAGGAACGAGGAACGGATGACTAGAGGAAGCAAAAAGAGCCGGCTATAGCTAGAAACTAGATGAATACACTTATATCTATATATCCACCACACAAAGATAACGGAAGCAGATAGATAATCGAAGATAGATATGTAGATATTGACAGCTCCAACACTGAACTGAACGGAGTAGGCGTTTAAAAAATGGTCAGCAGTGCTACTCTTAAGCTACTCTAGCGAACTATGACGGCTTGATGGCTGCAGGTTGGGATGCAGGCTAGACTGAAGGATTCAGAACAGACATGCAAAATAGACGGCTGCTTATCTTCTTTGTTTAGAGGGTAACTAAAAATGATAATAAATAAAAGAAGATATATGCCAATTGATATCTGGCGATAGATCACGAAGAGATAATAACAGCAAAAAAAAATTACAGAAGAAAAGATGTTGAAGACTTAGAAGACAGAGAATGGGAATATAAAGAGAAGAAAAAAAAGAATATAATTTCAGGGCAATTAATTAACGGGAGAATTGAATAGGAAGGAGAACTCGAAGGGGTGATGAGATCAAATGAAAACAAAATAAAATCAGTCACATCGCCAAATGTTATCGTGGCTGGAAAAAGGCAATTGCTACACGCATGCGTAAATCCATCCATTATACAGATACATATGTACACAATAAGCACGTACGTACTCGAATTCATGGCAGTTACTCATGTTGGTTCCTTCCTACCCAGAATTTCCCATCGTCAATCATCTACAACTACATCTCTCTCTAACATTTGAAGTTGTTTATACCTTTTTTTTTCTCTATTCCTTTTTTCTACTAATTAATTAAACCCCCATTCTCTTTTTTTTTCTTAAGTCTTCTGATTCCAATGAACAAAGAGGCCTGCCTATCCGTTCTTAGGCAATCGAAACAAAATTTAATAGATTAATCAAAAGGCGGGAAGGAGTCAGCATACTAGGTTTGCTGACAATTTTTTAAATCTGATACTATATACTAAGTCCATAGTTAGTGTATTTTATAGAACATATCGTAATTATAGTATCTCCCCTTTTATATCAGTCGTTTCCTACATATATCTTCTTATATTCAATAGATACAATCATGGTGGTCTCTCTCTTTCTACATATCTGTATCTCTCTACGAGCCTATCTATCTCTCCATCCTCCTCGACAGGGTCAAAGAACCCCCATCCCTTTTTTTCTCTTTCCCAACCCGGCGGCATGATACCCCTGGCCCCTTATTTAACAAGCATCTTATAGCACCCAGCCATAAATATAAATAGCCAAACGTTGGAGAACGCCAAAGAATTCATGATTGGGTATACAAAATAGTTGTACATTGAAAGAAGAAGAAAAAAATCAAGTCACAACACATTCTTCATACCAGTCAGGAAAGAAGTTATATTTCTTATCATGAAGCAGATTGCAATACGATCGAGATATCTCACTCCAGTCTATAGTTGTTCAGCTACATGTGCAAAATGCTGGCTACCCACATCGTATTACATCATATGTTCTTTCGTCATGGCTATATACACATACATACGTATTTACTACTTAATTGCCTGCTAACCTAATCGCTATAACGACATGTACATATATGTTCCGGCAACAGTAAAACCCCCGCTAAAAAGCACACAGACGCACACAATTCACACCAGACCATCCGAAACAACGACGAGACACGGCTGTACCGCAGGATTGGGCATAAATGTTTGAATAGATGAACCCAAACCACTACTTTATGGACTCTCTTATAGCAGCCTATGACGGTACACAAATGTATACAGATACATGTTATATTACATATATCGAACCCAGTATACAGCTGGTAGTTGTAAACATTGAATCTAAGCTTCTTGAAATAGCAATCTTAGTACGATCCTGATATACAAGAGTTCGAGTTCTTTTTTTATGTCATATCAAGTACTAACTAACTAATACAAGAAAGATCAACTAAAACTTAACAATCATGTTTTACCCACAAATATCTATATCTACATCGGTAACAGGCCTGGATGGATTATCACACTAAGCCCTAGCGCTTCAATGCTGCTTATTAGTGGCAGTTATGTTTAAACCTTTATAATTCACCCCAACTGAATTTATTAATGGACCAACTGATGCAACATCAAAAACAATATATATATATATAAATAATAAAAACACTTTAGGATGTACATAGTAAGATGTTAGTAGACATTGAGGAGCTCAAATATATGCTTTTAGCAACTCCTATAGGCTCTGTATCTGTATTATGTTACTGATATGATTTTTACTTGCACTTGATAAATGAGGGGAACTATCTACTGGTTGTACTTTCTTCCTTTTAATATCTCCAGCCAACAGCCAACGTACCTTAAGCGCCAAGTGACTAAAAGTACTACTGCATTCCTTATCATATCACCTTTTTTGAGACCATGATTACTCGACGACCCAAGTTTAGTCGATTTCACTCAATTCTTGATGTGCAAATGAAAAGTATATTCATCTATCGTCATAGCTGAGGGGGGTCCTCACAGATGACTAGTTGTTTATGTGATATGCAACTTTTTAACCAGCATGAGATCTGCGTCGATACAATTATGTAGATACATATGTACGTAGTTTATTCTTACTATATCCCTAGTTAATCATCTTACTGCTTCTGGTCATGATACGATCAAATCTATCCATGGCTTCTAGTTTCATGATGCGAGCCAGGTCCAGACTTTTCCTTTATCCAGAACAAATAAGCACTATATTAGGGTTAATGTGAATTAGGGTAAATCGTCATTGCCTCAATTCATCACTAATAAAAATGATTACTAACTGTTAGCTCTTTAATTGAAACACGTGATCTGATATTATGTAGATCGTGACCGTTAGAATTGCATGTGACTTTTGTTTATTGCCTATTGATGCTCTGATGACAAGATCACGATCACAATTGATAAATGACAATTAGAAGATAGTTTCAATTCATTCGTCTTTGAGAATCTCTATTTAAGGCTTCGCTCCCGCTTATTATTCTTTTTTTGATTCATGAGCTCTTCTTATCTCAGCCTCTCGAATTTAATACTGGCATTGTATCCCTAACCCTTGCTCTATCACCGCCCTATTGCGACTTGATGTTGCTTGCATATATTCGATATTTATGACGAGTGAGTGAAGAAAAATGTTGACTGATTAAGGCTTACTATCTCGATGGCTTTGATATAGATATATCCCTCAAGTTAGGGTTATTCACATACATATCAGTAGTAAGTGATCTTTCGCCGTTTTCAGTCAACGAAAGAGGGACAACAAACAGAAAGCTTTCCATTATATTGTGTTTCATTGGGCCATTATTCTGATTATTTTCATATTTTTATTTCGGTTGAGACCTTGTTTCCCATCAAAAAAAAGACAAGGGGTTCTAAAGCCTTACATATTAGCTACAAATCAAGTTCCTACAATTTGTTGACTTTGCTTTGATTTAGCTCTTCTATAGCTCTAGCTTTGATTTATTGCGTGTTGATTATTCAAAGTTCGGCCCAAAGCGTCCTGCCTGCCTGCCTCTGACCTCATGGGTGTTTCCATTTGGATATCTAGGTTGAAAACAGAACAGCAAAACATTGAATTTTCATTTGCATCTTCATCTACTCTTATTCCAGTATTTACTGCTATCATTCTCTCTTATATAAACATTGCCGCTATATCTCGAATCTAGATACTATTTCCACAGGAATCTTTCGCCAAAATGTCGCCTCGAGCGCATTGCGGCCCTACATGTCGTCTTGCGCCGCCTCCCGATCCCACGCCCAAAGAGACTCGGAATACCAGGAATAACAACAACACCACTAAGAAGACCGCCGGAGACGTCGCGAATGCGCCTCTGGGCGAAGCTGGAGCCCACAGATCCTCGAGTCAGCCCTCCAATCCCCACATGTCACAGCGAAAGCCACTCGCAAAAGCACGAGGTCGACCGCCACTCATCGACAAGCTCGCCGAAGTCGATCTTGACGATACCCAGCCGCCACCGCCTGTCAGCGCCCAGTTCTTCTATTCCTCTCCGATCCCTATAGACGACCCGCTCTCGCCCGGAACGGGCCCAAACGCTTCAGATCCCGGAGGCTTCAAGGGCCAGCTTCGGCCGTTCTCTCGTCCAGACAACAACACTCTCGAAAAGGCCTGGAGGAATCTCACCTCTACTCGCGATGCAACAACCCACCAGCGCGTGTACGAGCTGCAGAGCCCGAGTCTAGAGGCGACCAAGCAGTACGATGACATCATATCCCGCCTCGTCCACCGCATGGCCCAGAAGCACCTCGACAGGCACCGCTCTAAGCCGGAGGTGTGTGCCACCGTTCTCCAGCCGGTCAACACCACTGTCTCGGTCAACGCATGCTGTCCTGATCTGTGGAAAGACGTCGATGTTCAGCTGGAGGAGAACTTCTGTGCCCTTATGCGCCGGAACTATGCCAGGCTGAACAGAGACCGTGTTGCTCACGAGGTCATGGATGGGCTCCGCCGTCTTCTCTTGACCAAGGCTCTTGCACAGGGCGCCGAGCTCTCTAGATCAGAAAGCACCAGCTCCATACCGTCTGTCCGAGATGCTTCACGGACTTCCACGCCGTTTCCCGCGGAGAGCCTGAGAGGGACGCCTCGATATATGGGCGAAGCCAGGGTAGCTAGCAAGGAAACCATGAACGACCTCGAAACCCGCACCCGCGCTCTTTCCGGAATGCACGAGCGTGATCGGGAGCGTGATCGGGGATCTCTTCCGTCAACCCCCGTGACCTCAAACTTTGCGTCTATACCGGCTCCTGTTCCACGACCAAAGAAGCCCACAGCAGCAGCCATTGTCTCATCAATGCCTCCTGCCCTGCCTATATCAGGCATCGGCAGCCTGGTTCAACAGTCTCGACAGCAAGTCCGGCAACGGGCCGAGACCCAGTCAAATCGCAACAGCATGGCCTTTTCCGAGCACGGCAGGAGTCGGCCACATAGTCGGGATGGAAATCCAGGAGCTCCGGAACCTCCTGCTGCCAAGGCTCAGCTGAGTACGATAGCCCAGTCACTGCAGGACGCCCCGGTCATCGAACAGAGTCAAGATCCCGTCGAAGTGTCTGTTGGATTGTCTCGTTTGCATGTCGTCAACGTCCCCAAGCTGGTCATGAAGCCTATATATTGGTCTCCCGTGAACGATGTGGCTTCTGTGATGCGGGCTACATGGTTCTATAGGTAAGTGACCAAATACTGTATCTTGTCTTTCTTAGTCCCACGTATTAACCTAAATCGACATAGAGACACAATGCTACCCGTTCCTATCATGGTGGCGAATCAGCTTGAGACTGGATATAGAGAGCTTCGGGCTTGGAGTCAAACGTGGGCCGTAGAACTCAAGTGTGCCGTGGAAATAGGCGCCGCCGGAGAAGAGAAGATCTCACATCCTCTCTGGCCGCAGGAACTTGCTAATCCAAATGCCAAACTGCCGCATCTCGATGAGCCGCGCATTGGAAGCGACATCTACTGCGCAGGGCGATGTTTCTGCGACGAAGCCGCAACCGAGGGCAAGCTACCGGCTCCCCTTTCTGTCAACCTGGAAGCCATGGCTGCTGATTCTGTCCATGCATCTGACCCCCCTGAGGTGACAGCTTCTGTGCGACCCTATGCGAACTATCATGTGATATATCAGGACACATCACGTGCGTTCTTGCTGAAGCCTGGTCTGAAGCCATCGGCCTACTATGGTAGACGGCCGATATCACGAATCATCAAAGGACTGTCAGTCGGCGTACCGGTTGTCCGCGGGTTTGACAGAGCCCTTTGGGAAAAGCTATATGAGAAGACCCTAAACCCGGGCAAAGAGGAAACATGGGCAGCCAGCGGCGACAATGCCGATTCGACACCCAATGAAGACGAACAAGGATGCCCGGCCTGTGCAGAACAGCAGGAAAAGACCCGCGTCACTGATCTCGTTCTGGTGGCTCACGGCATCGGCCAGAAGTTTGCAGAGCGTGTTGAAAGCTTCCATTTCACCCACGCCATCAATTCTTTCCGGCGAGCAGTCAACATCGAGTTGCAAAACCCTGCAGTCAAGGAGATTCTACGCCCCGAACACAACGGCATCATGATATTGCCCCTGAACTGGCGTCATACTCTGTCATTCGAGGACGGCGGCCCGATGAAAGACGAAAACGAAGGCGAACCCCCTCAGGAACTCTACAATCTCAAGGATATCGAACCAACTACGATCCCAGCAGTTCGAAGCATGATCTCAGATGTCATGTTTGACATTCCGTTCTACATGTCCCAGCACAAGTCCAAGATGATCTCGGCGCTTATTGTCGAGGCAAATCGAGTCTATCGACTATGGTGCCGCAATAACTCTGGATTCTCAGAGGATGGACGCGTACATCTCCTTGCCCATTCCCTAGGAAGCGTGATGGCACTTGATATTCTCTCGAAGCAGCCTACTCGCCCCTCTAAGCTTGATCTTTCGCTGAACAAGCAACCCTCGGGCCAGTTCTTCGAGTTCGACACTTGCAATCTTATATTGTGTGGAAGCCCATCGGCCTTCTTCCTCTTGCTGGAGCGGGGGAACTTGATGCCTCGTCGGAATCGATCCAAGGTTGGAGCTTCAACTACAGACTCCAATGATCCAGCTCTCACGGGAGAAGCAGGCAAGTTTGGATGTATCGCGGTAGACAACGTGTACAATATATTAGCCAAAGAAGACCCGATTGCGTACCTGCTGAACGGCACTATCGATCCGGCTTACTCAGCAAGCCTAAAGACAGCGTACATTCCGAGCACGGCGACTTCATTCCTCAAATCCTTCAGCAATGCCTTCCGTGGCTGGATTCCGGGCTCTGGATCTACGGTAGACAGCGCAGCTCAGATATCTTGCAGTACCGACGAAGATGGAGACGGATACTTGGACGATAGAATTCGCCATGATTCCGGAACACCCTCCAGGCTACCTTCGCAACTCGAACTAGAGATCCACGACTTCACGCGTGAAGAAGCCGCTGAAAAGAAGGCTATCCTCTTGAACGATAACGGCCAGATCGATTGGTACTTGCGAGGCAGCGGAGGGCCCCTTGAGATCCAGTATCTCAACATGCTTAGTGCGCATACTAGTTACTGGACCAATCAGGACTTTATCCGGTTTGTCTGCGTGGAAATTGGTCGTCGACCGGGAAGAAAGTTCACGCTATCGGCCATGCGCGCCGTCAAGGCTACTAAGCGTGGTTTGAATGGGGTTGCTGGAGGATGATAGGCTGAAAGTCAAACAGTCAGTCAGAAAGCCAGTGCTACTACACCACCTTCAAGGGGTTCTTGATATGACAGGTCCAAACTGATCTTGTTTGCCTTTGATAATCGTAAGTACTTTTGTTGTTATCTGATAACCCCAAGAACGACCAGGGTTTGTTTCCAAGTCAAGCCAAGTCAGTCACTTCGGCTTGACTCTATTCCGCCCTTGGCACTCCGTCAAGGTCACAGCGCGCTGGTTTTACTGGTCTGTCTCTTTGAAGAAAATTTGGGTTTTCATCTTGATAGTGGCCATTCTGTCACTAAGCGGTGTTTTCAGGAGTAGGAGTTTTTTCCTTATTTCTCTTGTCTTTTTTTTCTTTCTTCTTTACTATCTAAGATAAGGGGGTTTTGTTTGATTTGCTGTGCCTTGGGATGTCGAAGCGCTCTCAAAAGAGGCTCCAAGGCCGTGTTTTGTTCTTCTTTTATATATATATAACTATATATTTTATATCATTTTGGAGGCGTTAGGGAAGTATACAGGCGTTTGGAAGGGTTGGAATAACACCAACTCTTTTTTTTTTTAAATTTTTTAAATCATAAACCAGAACTACATAGAGAAACAATAAAGCAACATAGAGTCAAAAATGAGACAATAGAGACAATGGAGCTATTGTTGGCACATAAAAAGGCAAGACCGCAAATGTCATCTGAACAGTCAATCATATTAGGAAACAACCGAGGCTATCGTTCTTTCTTTTTCCATGTTGAAATCGGATGATTTAAATTGAGGAGATTTTCGAGGAATCTTTCCCATGAGTGTTCTAGTTGATGATCTCATTGGCAATTTAACTTCCTATGACGAAGAAAGCCAAGACGTCGAGTCTTAAGAAACGATGTATAGGATATCGTGCGCTCCACGTCAAAGGAACAGTGTCCCCATGATCATGTGGCTTTCTTCTTTCTCCTTGCTTTGTCTACTTGGCTGATATGATATACAATATGTATATACAACCCCCCCCCTTTGTTGGTAAGATGGCAAGAAGGAAAGAATCAAAAAGAGTCAAAGAATAGATATCAGCCGACGTGGGGGGACAACGAAAACAAGAGATAGATAGTCATACCCCCCCTTGTTCTATGTATAGAGTTTGAAGTCTTAAGATGGCGTGCTGAGATGCTTTGTTATAGAGACTCACGGAGACCGCCTTATATTAGTATACATAGTAACGGTAGGAACAAGCGGATCGATCCCATTATAGAAGAACAATGTATTCTTCCTTTTTTTCGTCTGGCATTTTTGGTGACGAGGCAAGGCAAGGTTTAGAGATAGATTATATATATATATACATGGTAGTAACTGTTAACTCTATCTACAAACGGTCACTTCTAGTAGTCACTTATTCGATGTATTGGGTAATATTCTATACGTTCTATTAGGCATGACGTGATTTATCTAATGAGGAGGGGGGATGATATGAATATCAATCTTTATATGTCAAAGGAAATGCTATTATACTTGAAAAGGTTCTTTTCTGGATCTGGGTACTGGAGGGTTTAGTTTTAGTTCATTGCTAGAGAAATAGAACTGAATAAGAAAAACAGAAAACGTATAAAAAAAGATCATGATAACAATAAAAGAGAGAGGGTGAAAACAAACGAGGCGAGAAGGCGAAACTGCTTATCAATGGGGAGTTACAGACTATTCCAGTTTGGAAAACGGCCTGTGCTCAGCCCTACCAGGCACATTTTGGTCTTTTGCGCCTTGGCCTTTATTAGACTTGGCTTGTCGTATTAGATAGATAGACTCACTCTACTCTACTCCAAAAGCACAAACAAGAAGAGGAGCCAAGGTTGGATTTCCAAGGATAGCCGGCTTCGTTCTCTTCTTGGCATCCCCCCAAAAAATAAGAAGAAGCCCAGAGAAGCTTTCTATTATTATTCTTTTTTAAATCTTTTACTCGAGACAGGAATTCGAAGACGTGCAATACGAGCATAACGGATTCAGCCCTATAGCGCAAAGCCAACGAAGGTCTGAGCGATTGAGCATCTATACTGTACAATTAAAATAATTGTAGCTGGGATAAGCAAGACAAAGCTATATGTTGGTTTGTCTTTTATTGCCTTTACTCTTCTTCTGCCTGAGTGTTTGTCCTTTTTTTCGTCTGCTTGCCGTTTTATATGTTCTGTTCTTTGATGAAGAGTTTGCTGTCATGACTGAAAAAGAAAGGAAAAAAAAGCACAGGCGTTTGCTTTTTTATTGTATCTTTTTTTCCCGTAGGGCTGAAGATGATAGGTAGGGAATTAGGCGTATTCCTAAAGAAAAAAAGGAAAATTTCCCTCTCTCTCCCCCCCTCTACTCAAAATCGTCAATATCCATTTCGTCATCGTTGATCCCATAGTCGTCGTATTCTATAGCGCCACTTGCGCCCTTGGCTGCTTCTTCTGCTAGGGCCCGAATGCGCTCATCGTCGACTTTCTCCTTGTGGATCATGAGGTCGTCGTAGCTCCACGTGCTGATGCCCTCTTGATCCTTGGCCTTGAACGGCTGGGCCATATCGCGTAGAAACTTGCGGGCATTTCCCACTGCCATATCCGTACTGAGGTTGATGTCTGTATCTCGAAGGGCTTGTCCGATCCACTTGGGGAGCTGGTCTCGTTTCTTCTGGAATCTTCGGTCGGCGAGCACCATGATACCGTAGTCATCCTTGCCTCTAAGAACACGGCCTAAGCATTGAGCAGCGTGTCTCATGGCATCGAAGGACAGGAAGTCGTTCTCGCGGATACGGTACGTCTCACGCATGAACTCTAGACGGGCCTTGAGAATTCGAGACTCTGTATACTGGAATGGGACGCCGATACACAGTACTGTGCGGCCATATTGGTGGTCGAAATCGATGCCTTCAGACACTTTGCCACGGGCGACACACAGGAGCACTGCACCACGGCCATTGCAGCAGGCCGTGCGGTATGTTTCTAGGGCTAGCGAGGTCTCCTGGGCATCGGGGGTCTCCACCAGAATGAGCTTGTATTTCCAGACCTCGTCCAGGATGCCCATGCCTTGCCACATACTGATAATGGACTCCATGTACAGGTACGAAGGAAAGAATACCACCATGCCATCAGGCGTGACTTTGGCAAATTCGGTGAGGATGGTGCCGTAGTTTCTGACCACGCTAGGCTCGTTGCGGACTTTGAATCCAGTCGAAACGGATGCCTGATCACTTCCACGGGTGATGACCATTGGCATGAACGACTTGCGGGCCAGTGTGATGGTGTAAGACTCTTGGACCACCGTCGAGAAGTCAAGCATCTTGGAGTACATGTCCAGTGGCGAGATGGTGCCAGACGTGATGATGACTGAGCGGAAGCGCTCGAATACAGGCCTGATCGCAATGGCTGCGTCCATGCATGTGAAATGCATCACGGGATTGGGCACTTCGGCCGTATCAGACTCGAAGGGCTCTAGGATCAGGACAAAGCCCTTTTCGTAGGTTGCAACCAGTGTAGCAAAGATTGCGACCTCCTGGAGTGTCTGGTAGTCTTCGATACTGGTCAGTTCCAGTGTGCGCACAAGCGACGCCAGACGCTCCGAGCAGAAACGAAGCGGCTTGCGCTCGATAAAGGTGTGCTCTTTTAGGTGAGTTAGGAATGAAGGGGGTGTTTCAGAGATAACATGTCGGATCTTCATTCGAGTCTAGTGTGTCATCCATCATGCCGCGTTAGTTTTCTATAGAAAGTAGGTCTAAAATTGCCAAAATTGCCTGTAGGGCTGAGGACGAGGGTCTGATGCGGTGGCACGGTCAGGATCCTGGTATGGAGGATGGAACCTACCTTGAGATACTCGATGAAGCGCTTTAAAAACGCTACAAAGTGTTCAGCCTTACGAATGTTGCCAGGAACAGCTTCTTTCAATAGATCATCCGGTAATGCTGTGTTCTATAGTTAGTGACTTCTGCTTGTCTATCCATATTCCGGGATTTAGATTCTAGTAGCGGCTAAGCTTGTCAAGGAAACAGGGGAGGATAGCTTCGTTTGAGCCGAGGAACTGACTTACTAGGATTTGCCATGAATCCATCCTCCTGTCGTGCCTCATCGGCCTCTCGCAGGCCTTCGACCAGCTTCTCATACTCACTGCGGAGTTTCTCCTGGTCGGAAGCCTTGAGCTCGTTGACCTTACGTTCAAGGTTCTGGGCGCCTCGGGTGGCACGTTTTAATGACTCTTCCGTGATATCTGTGCTAAGAGCCTCGATGCAGACGTTGTCAATGTTGTGGGCCTCGTCAAATACCACAATGCAATCACGAGAGAACTCCTTTGATACTCGCTCAGCAATTTTGGGATCGAGCAAGTAGTGATAGGAGTATATGATGACGTTGCAAAATTGGAACTACGTGTACTGTTAGTCAAAAGGTATAGATAGGATAGAGAGATACAATATGATACTGGCGAGATGCTTACCATTCGTCGAGCCGTAAAGTATGGGCATTGTTTGTTTTCCTCGCCATACCGAAGTAGGTTATCGAAGGTCCAGACGCCATTGGGGATCAGGTTGTGTGGATCCTTCTCGTACAGATTCTGTGGCACAGGCAATGTTAGCGCCTGTATCCTTTCCAATTTAAACCACTGTCAAGATATTATACAGCACAGAATGCTTCTATAGCTTCAGTGTCTTGGCCTGTGGCATGGGGCCCTAAAGCATCTACTTTCGGTCGAGTAAGCTAAGAGATTCGTTAGAGTCTTACATCGTGGTATGAGCAGAGATCGACTTCCTCGCCCCGGGCCTTTTTCTCCATAACAAACGATGCAGTAAGACTGCGGCATCGTGCATCAACTACTGCACCACTCTTCTCCTTCTTCACTGATGGATGCAGGCACAAGTTCTTTCTACTGGTTAGTCCCAGGGCTCGAAACTCTTCCTCGTGTCCGAGTTGTTCCGTCCGGTACTTCATCAGATTCTTAAGCTCGGCGAGGGCCTTTTCGATCTCGGAGACAGTGCGGGAGCAATATATCAGTTTGCGTGGCTCTGCACTATTCTGCTGGTACGCCACAATGAGAGATAGAAGAGACACGGTCTTTCCGGTGCCCGAAGGCATTTCAAGAATGCAGTTGCCATCGGCATCGAGGGTTCCTATAAGCCAAGGTTAGTGGCCGCTTTAAGAGGACAGTTGGAGTATAGGGCCTCGTAATATGGCGTTAGTTAGCCTAGTCTTACTCTTCAAGTCGCACATGTAGCTTTATGAAAAGCAGTCATAGTTAGCATTGCTTTGTATACTAAATTAGAAACATGCACACTCACGCATATTGCTCTAATAGTTCTCGAGTTAGCTAGAATTCACATTGTGCTGCATTATGGTACATGAAACCTTACCTGGATAGATACGAGGATACGGAAATAACACTGGGAGATCACTATACAGTGTAGATATTCATGTTAGAAAGCTTCAGGAGGCCTATGTGCAAGAACAGTCAAGGACGTACTCGATAAAGAACTTCATGGAGGGCAGCGAGCTCGCAAGCACTGTTGGCTTGGAGAATGGAGAGGCAGAAAGAGATCTATGTGTCTATTTGTTACAGCAGTCTCTCTCGTGCTAGGTAGAGATTTCGTCATCCAGTAATAAGAGTTTGTGGGTGGCAAATAACTCTGGAGGCTTGGAATCGAGTTAAAGGCGGTGATTGGTAAACAAATATCACAAGTGAGATAGGCTGACGAGAAGCAGTCAAATGGCAATCAGACTAACTGGACGTAGATTGGCAAGACATAGGGTTAACATAAAAGAGATAAATTCTAACAAAAAGGTCTGGAGCCGTGACTAGAATTGGCATTATCAGGAGTTTCAAGCTGTATGACAATATAGCAAATTGACGAGGCTGAAGACATTCGTTGGTGTTGAGAATTGATAATCTCTCAGCCTTGTAGCTCGAATTTGCAATTGCAATGGCTAGGATGCGCGCTCCTCGTCAAAAAAGCAATGACTTTCTTCGACACCAAGCTCGCACGCAGTCACGTGCACACAGTGTCTGTGTGTATGTAACTAGCACTGTCCTCTGTATTATGTAATTCTACAACTCTCTTAGCATCGTAATTCAACATTTCTCTGATTACCAAGTTACAAAGCATCTTGGTTCGTATGTTTTGATTTGGACGGTTCTGTCCATCTTCACCTCAATATCTCAGAGTCCAGTTAGCGCCGGAATCTTGGTCTCATTGGCTTCCTCTCCTCTGACATCAGCTTTTGTCTTGATATTAGCGCCTTGTTAAATAAGATCCCCAATAATCGATGACCATGTTTCTCGATAAGAGCACTGCAGATTCTATTTCTAGAAGAGAACATTCGCTAGTATTATTCTTTACAGATATATCACTTTTGGCCGCACTTCTCTTCCCATCTTCGTCAGCTTGGTTGTCTTGCAGGATCTTCTAGCGGTAATGTTTCCGAGCCGCTATATGTTACATTGTAGTTGGCAATCGTTTTTTCCACTCAATGTGTCCTGTTCTCTCAATATTTAGTGGTGTGTATCATATATCTCCTATAGCATATCTGTACATACACTTAGTATTGACCCTGCAGAGTCTTTTGTAGCAAGGAGAGAAGTGTGTGTGGGTTCTTTATCTAGCAATATGTACAGATATACATACATACAGTACGACATTCTACACTACAGACATCATCGATGAGATCAAAAGCGAGCTAGGCAGATGCGATTCACTGTGATAGGGTTTCTATTCATAGATCTCCGTGTGCGAGCGAAAATATAGTGCGAAAGTACCAGACTTTACCCTACCCTAATCCTTTTTATATCTGTATCTGGCTGTATAGATAAAGGCCGAGGTGCATATGTATAAGTACATACTTGTAGAAACCAAAAGAAACTCGGATTATACACCACTACCGACATCCTGATATCCTAATATACCTCTAGCCATTAGCCTATGGTCATTCTATCACCAACAGCCACGGTGAAGCGCCTCAGATCTTAGGAACAAACGTGGCAATGCAAAATGTATCCGTGTGATACTCTCTGAATTCTTTAGTGACACTCGGGAGTGGCATATTTAGGTGCAAATGTGGCTAGTAATGTTCCAAAAGATTTGAAACGAAACATATGTAATCAAGTCTTATTAAAAGCAGTTGTGGCATCAGTCACGCATGGCGGTCTTTTGAAAGTAATTACGACTGGTCGTTCATAGTATGGTGTGTGCATATTGGCTAACTCGCTTTAGAATCTGTATCTGCAAGAATCAGCACCAATGCACATTTGTGTCATGATTTGAAATTACGATTCAGACATAGTGAAGAAAGAGAGATAACATACTTGTCTTTAAGTATTGATATGTGCCTTGACTACTGCCTATGGGGTAGAATATGAAAAGAAACAAAATATGCACAAAAAGCGGTTGGCTGGCCATTAATGCAGCTGAAGATATCAAAAGAGCAAGTAGAGCAGATTCCAGCGAGCATATGCTAAAAATAAACCTTAGACAAGGTCATGAGTTCTTAAAAAGACTCCGCCACCCACGTAAATTAGTCGAGTAACTTGATCGCCGTGGGTTACATTTTGGATATGCAGTTATAAGCCACAATTAGGGTTAACCAGAGATATCTCAAAAACGTGTAGCTACACCCTTTCAGATCGACAACATATGTGATTATTATTACTTGCTTCGACTGTCACAAACACTGTGTATGACGCTAGACAATGATACACGGTATAACTAGCTATGTCTTACGTTGGAATAACATATATAGAGCATTATGTTTTGCTATATCAATATATACTTGTTTCTATAAGTCGGGGGCCATAAACCCGGAAGTTCACTATCACGTAATAGTTTGCTATGAACTAACAGGACTTTACTCTTTTACCTCCCGGTGGCACAAATTCGAAATCCGTGCCGTGATATGCACAAAATAAAGCTTACAAGTAGTTATACGAGCCAATATATGTGCCATTTATTGAACTTGCTTCGTCTCCTATATATATCGTATGCTGACCGACATACTTCAGAGTTGTTGTATAGCGGGGACGTTCCAGACCCCAATCGTCTGTGTGGTGTATTGTCACATACGGCCAGCCGGACGAAGCTGTTATCTGCATGAATATTGACAGCTAGAACTATTGATACCTTTGCCGCATTCATTGTGCAGAAGCTGGCTAAACAGGTCTCATAGTCTCAGCAACTATAGAGCGCAAAGCTATACTATACTCCGGTATCCCGGAAGACCCTGTGGCGGGGAGATGCCAAAGATAACGCCGAAACTACATTCTGGCAGGCCCAAGTCCGGCCCGGACGAATCTGGAACTGACACACGACATCTAGATCTTGCTCCTGGGTGGCCTCTAGACACTTGCATAAAAAAGTGTGGCTAGTGGTGAGTTTAGCTGCAAGATATCTCTGTCTTTTCGGGGATTTTGCGCTATAAACATAGACTGTGACACTGTCGGACCAGGCTATGAGGTTGTAATCCGCTACAGTGATTCCTGCATAGAAGGGTTTAGGCCTAAAGCAGTAAGGGTTGTCCGCTGTATAGAAAAAAAGTCTAAGCTTTTCTCTGATTCTTTCGGAAGGGTTACACTCCGCTACAGTAACTTTTTGTCAGGCAGACAGAAGGGCAAAGACTAAGAGTAGAAACCCTCAAAATGCCTCAAAAGTTGAGGCACAAAACAAGAGAAAACTCTCCTCACTCTAGCGAATATGATTCCTTTTACTATTGAAGTGTTCTCCGACTAGCATTCAGATATAGGTGTGAATGTAAGCAAATATGCCTTTCATATCTGACTACGAGAGCAGTATAACTGTCAGGTCTGTAAGTGTGTCGATATAGGAGTATTGACTAGATCTAATGCGGTAACGGAGAGGGAGAAAACAGATGCTACTAATCACATACGCCAACTCTGTATCTATGAACTTTTGAGCACGAAAGATGGCTTCGTTATAATTGTTCTGTTTCAATACGAAGCACTATTAGGCGCGAAGCTCAGAGCCGCCATAGCCGCCAAATGAATACATCAGTGTTAAAAAGGAGGGGGGAAGATGGTGAAGGAGGTAAGATATAGAACAAACACCTCAAACATGGCACATACTACTCATTATGAATAAGTACAACATACACAGCACGATACCGATATAGATCCGTTGATACAAGCAATATAACGTACCAGCACTAGGCTGTGGTGAGCTATAAAAGACAGCATATATCAGCTCTACTATAGGTCAATGGGCAGTGTTGCTAGTAACTCGGTGTGTTCCATATGGTTTTACTGGCTTGAGATCACTACATGTAAGTCTTTGGTAGAAGGAATAGAGTGTCTACCGCTGTAGTTGTAGATATATAGCGTATCAATGCTAGTCGGTCTAGCCTGAAAACAAACTGCTCATGATCGGCTTTTGACCGAACAGGGGGGATGAATTGTTCGATCGCCCGCTATATTTACAGGAAATGTAAGCAATATACAGCTGGTCCAACTGTAAAAGAAGACTACAAGGAAACAAGATATTGTAGCCACCCAAGTGATATAGGGTTGGCCTCATTCTAGTTTTAGCAGGACATGATGTGATGGATGGAATCTGCAGCATGCACTAATACGTAATGGTTGTCAGTGCTACTATTGCATCTTTTGCCTCGAGCACAGGCCTTCTATGATGATGGCTAGACCGATTCTGCGGCAAGGTCTGGAGCCTTATCGAGCCAGCAACTTGCGTGCCGAAGATCTGTTAGCATAAAACGCGAGGAAGTCGATATCAGGAATGGCAGGTCTGTATTTGAATATACACAGGAAGATCTGATCAACACACCAATCACAAAAACAAAGGTTCATAGGGCCGGATGTTCTACATATTATAGAGGGTCTGACCAGCCCTATCTGAAGTTTAGCACATGAAAAACCAAGAAATAATGCACGATTTGAGACACGGAAGGGCCCAGATGGACATGGGCGTGTAGTGCCTCAAGCATTTTGGCTTTTGGCACATGCAGATACATTCTAGAAAGGGTCATAGAGAAAGATGGAGAGCAAAAAAAAAAGAAGAATAAAAGAATAAAATAAAAAAGTGTGTACAAGGAGGGGGCGTCTGAGATTCTACAACGACAGTGGTATCAGAATCATGCACACACGCTTGTCTACAACAATATGGTTATGATGTCTTCTGTTTTCTTTATTTTTCTGCTGAGGCCGTATAGACAGAGGCACGAGCGTCGATTTGTATTCGAGAAAGTCGAAGAATCTGAGCTCAGAGAAGCTGTCATCTGTCCCCAAAGAGGAAAGGCGAGCTCGTAGCCGGACTGGATAGTTGTGTAGACTATAGAACAATTTACAATTTACAAGTGACAGTTTGTTACATTTTGTTTTTGTTTTTGATAGCCACCTCTACTTGATGTGTTTATTTTATATTCTTTTTGTTATATCTGAGAACACTACATTTCACGGCCTCTATACACTTGTGTCTCTTCAACAATACACTTCTGAACCAAGTACCAGCCAGGCCCAAGCCAATGACGAATTTGGCCCTAGCTGGCCTTGGCTGGCTTTTCTCTTTTTTTCAGGGATCAAGTCCAGTAGGGCAGACTAGGGATATCCCGGCTGTTTGTCATGTTACTTGTGCTTAAGCTTGTAGAGGGAGAAAAAAGAAGATAAAGAATATTAGTTCACGGAGTTCTCTGGGCAGAGAAAAGAGCTACACTGCCAAGTCAAAGTTGGATGCAGAAAAAGCAAAGCAAACGCTTCTTCCACCTTTCCTAACCAAGGCTAGCGTTTCTTTCGTCTTCTTTTGTTTTATACGTTGCCCTGTCTATTTTCTTTGCTTTGTTCTTCCTTCTCCGTGGCAAGGTCATGTGCTATATCGTACATAGCAGTCCATCTCAGTCTAGTCTACAGAATGACAGAGCAACAAACACAAGACCCTAGTCTCTCATTTAGTACTACCCTTGATGATCTCCTAGTGTCTTGGCTGGCTCATTAGCGAACTTTGAGGGGCCGCAACAGTCACGATAGTGCATGTAGCAATCAGAGAGAAATAGGCCATTGATTACATTTCAGTCAACGGTGCATGTGGAGATCTGAGCCATGGCCCTTTCCGATCTATGTATGCTATGTTATGTATAGTGTGTAGTCGGCTAGATCTCAAGCGAGTCTCGAGACTAATTAGCTTGTCACTGATAGGGCCTTTGGGTCACGGCTGTCTCATCAGCTACATGTATCATCGTACTGGATAACAGCCTGCGTAACCGCCCACAGGGTATCCTAATCAAAAGCCTATAGATCGGTACTAGCTACCTAGAAATCTCGGCTCAGCGTGCTCTGTCCAAGGATATCCGCAGTTAACAGCCCACTATTATATTAAGCTTAGCTGGCAGTGTTGGATACTAGCCAGACGAGCTCAAGCTGAGCAGCAAATTCCTACAGAACAAACCCATAGACGCTAATGCCGACTTGATCAGGCTGAAGAGCAGTTCTTTAGCTATCTGTACATCGATGTATCGGGACTACTAAACTCTAGTAATGACTCTACCGAGACTAAAGGAAGCCTCGGAGACTTTTGTTATTTCCGATATTATCACCCGACACTTTTCTTTTCTTTTCCTCTCTCTCTCGTCGTGATATGTAGATGCTATATGAGAACAGATCCAATGTCCAATATATCCGGCCAGCTTAGTCCCTCGAGCTAAATCAGCCATATGAAAGCAAGGCCATGAGAAAACGGTATCTTAGTTGGCTGAAACAAGATACCGTCGTATCCTTTACTCGTTTATTCCTAGCAAACTTCTGTGATTAACGGCACAGAAATGTCAGTCAATCATCCAGACATTAGGCACATCGCACAATAGATAGAGATATACCACGTATAGCCGTGATTCCTACATATAAGTATATATGTACTGGCGAAGAAGACATGGTGGAGACGGCAGAGGCAGCTACCGAGACTGCTGAGCACGGTGCACATTCTGGATCTAGCACGAGTCCAAAGCGCAGAGAATGAATACTACATAGGCCCTAGTAGAAATAGAAGATTTTGGCTAACATTGCTATCAGTAGCAAGGAGCAAGTCTGTCGGCTGCGGTCTCGGAAGTCTCTTGGTATTAGTTACATTATCTCTTGGCTAGAAACGCATCTATAGCCTGTCCGTCTTCACCACGTTATCCAAGGTTGTTTCTTTCGAATACCCAGTAGAAACGAAGAATGAAAAAAAAGAGAGAAAAGCTCAAGCCACCCCGGACAGATGACTATGACTACATTGTATATACATTATGTCTATCGATACCTGTCCAAAGCTTGAAATGGTCTCCCAGCCCTATGAAGGTTTATGGTTCGCCATGGTTTTATCTTCTCCTTTGCTGTGCCTCCAAATGTGCCTAAACAATGCATTTATTACCACATAGATGGTCTATCAAAAAACCGGGCAGTATGTAACAATAGAATCTATCTCCTAATATGTATAAAAAACTAAAATAAAATAAAAAGATCAATACTTTCATGTAGTTGGAAAAACAGAGTAATGAATAAAACATACGTTTTTGCATATACCATTGACACAATAAAGTATAGTTTAAAAAAAACCAGAGCCATATTCTATTCTTTAGGTCATGTTTGAAGCTAACAGAGATATATTTAGAACCATAGATGATGGAAAAAAAGATAAAGCAAGATAGAAGAAAAGAAAAAGAGAAAAGAAGGGGAAAAAGTAGTTCCAAAAAAAAAAGAATTACCTGAACCCGGCACAGAGGATAAAATAACTATCAACTAACCAGACACATAAATGATAGCCCGAATATTCATGATCATCCAGGAATACCGGGAATAAGAAAAATACAGCAAATAGCAGGTCTGGTTTGGCCCAAACCAACTTCAAACATTCAACAAGAGAGCAATCACGAGCTTTGGCTTGTACAGACCCCCCCTGTATCTACAGGCTAACTGCTTAGGCTTCAGATTCTTCAGACTGACAAGGCTCTTCACACGGATTGTTGAATTCTTTCTATCAATCAAAACAGCATCACATCTAAAGGCTAGAGAAGAGAAACAACACCCATCATACTCAGCTACAAGTGATACAAACCTCTATTCTTCACGTCACATGATGCTCTGTATATTGTACCTCAGAGCCATGATTGGGGAATTCATGGGGTTCGATCAGACTGAGCGAAATGACGAGGACCGTTTTGGGGGTCTGAGCTGAGTTACCGTTACTATTAGCCGTGTGGTAGAGAGTAAATATGATACAGTATCCGATGTTTTTATCGTGTAATTGTACAGACAATGAATAGGTAATATGGTGGAATCAAGGTCACAGTGCTAAACTACAGAGTTTCCAGTTGATTTCAAAGCATAAACACCTTGTATGAACGGCTAGTCAACACTTCCAGCCCTAAACGTCAGAACAACTACAGGCCTGGCCTGATAGTGACGGTGATTAGTACGCATGTAGTATTTGATACTAGGACCCGCTGTTCGTTCACCTGGCCCGTGTTTAGCTGACAAACGGTGATCTTGGTACTGTTACTGCTGTGCTGCTATCAGTTCAGTGTTCAGTATTGTTTGATCTTTTCAGTAGATATGTACTTGGATAAGCCACCAACGACGCAATTCACTAAATTAGGCGCTCGAGATGTAGAAACTGTTTGCCTTTGACATCTTGAGGACAATGGCAAGGTCTATGCGTTCTTCATCTTCAAGATTAGACCACCTAGCTGTATTCATTAAAGTATTATACTAAACTTAATTCACAGCCACAATCGATTACTTCACTATAGAACTAAACAGTGCTTCTACCAATGGCCGTATTTTGACACATCTTGCGGAAAGAATGCCTCGAAACATATTACTATCTGTATGTAGCACAATATATCGTATAACAACATGCAATATCGTCAAGTATATTGCAAGTTAAGAGTAGACATCATTTCATGCTTTAAAGAATATCTCTACCAAGGTAGAAACTAAAACTATATCATCTACATACAATAGAGTTGTGTTCTAGCAGGACTGCCGACAGTCTAACAGCACCAGTTTACTCTACGATATGGTTCACAGGGCCTAGTCTCTGTTAGGAAATCGTCTGATACTAGAATTTCCCCTGGATATCAGCTCTGACTTTCGATAAACTCAAGATCATCAACCAAGAATGTGAAAGGATCTGTAAGAAAACGTATGCATCAAGAAGACTCATGGAAGAATATGATACCTTGGTAAGGAGCCAGTCTTTCAAGCCCTTTGGCCTGTTATCTAAAGGGCCTTTTGGACACTCGACTTGCTTTGGGTGCTTGAAATTATGTGCGCTCTGGGCTTCATTCTGTTGCTTCTTTTACTTTTGCTCGCGCTTGATATCCCTGCACGGAGTAATGAGAGAACAGATTTTTGAAACAAGACAAGACTGAGAAACCCATGTATATATGTGTACATACATGTAGGGCTAGATGAAAAAGTCAAGAAATACAGAAGAATATACAACTAGTCGGCAAGAGAACTATACACGGTGGGTCGAAGACTACGACATGGCCCTACACTGCAACAGTACGGGACCCTAATTTTAGGGAGCACATGTAGGTGGCTTCTTGTCAGATTTTAAGAAGCAATAAACACGTAGTGATGATTAAGTATTTAATAAATCACCCAATACGTAGTAACAAACCTGCCAGGCGACAATCACATCACTGGATGTAATGTTACTTTCTAGAATATGTGGTAGCGACAACAGCAGCCTGTCTCAATGTATGTTAGACTTGGAGCACACTAACCTTGTTAGGCTATAATAATGGAATTGTAAATTTAGCTTCTCTTCTTCCCCTCATCAGCATCAGTGTTTATATCTAGCAGAATAAGAGCACATGGCATACTGACTTACAGCCTAGCTCCCGCTGCTTGTGATTATTCTATTTTATCTTAGCTAGGATTTGCAAGTCGTGGCGTTCTTAGGAATGTGATACATCCACTAGTGGCATATCATGCCTGTTTTTGCTCTTCGGTATCAGTGCCGAACGGAAAGAAAGATAAAAATAATACCAACAAAGAACGCTAATGCTAGTTAGTGTCGACTATTATAGTTGTCTGTATCAATAACAAAAGAGAATGATAGCCACTTTATCGGGGAAAACAGTGATCAAGTGGTTCGTGTCTCCGAGAAGCTGCACGACGGTCAGTAATGAGTGAAGCACTTTTGCCTTTTATGGCTAGTTCAAGCAATTCATTTATAGGTAGGTATGTAGACGAGGTCAGCGCTACCTTGGAAGAGATTTCATTATAGGTGAAAAGTAATACTGAAGAATGCTCAGCCTTCTTAGTAAACTCTTTTTTAGCGTGCGTTCCATTCTGTTTTTGGATATCGAAACATGGTGGTTATTGTGACCTTCAAACGACTAAAATAGATTGAAAGGCTGAATAAATAAAGAAAACGGGAGGATAATTGTGGGAACTTGGATAACATATGACATATACCTTTAAAAAAGAAAAAGAAAAAAAAGAAAATATGTTTCCATGATGCCACACACTATAATATCACTACTTGGTACCCAATTTTTGTAAAAGATTAAAAAATTCATAAAATATAGCAAAGATGTATGCTTACGAAACAGTCTTCTAGAATAGCATCAAGAGTCTAGCTAAGTCGAGAAAAATAGAAACGGGCCAAACTTGTCAACATACGGATATCAGTACAATGTGCCAAAGAGAACAATGCCAATTTCTCTTCCGATACCTCACTTGAATACCTTTCTTTGCCTTTGAACGCACTTGATATTAAAATCATTTTTTACTTATCAGTTGGTCAAGACTCTGACGGCGGAAACGGCAAGTGGTACCAATTCATCTGTGCATTTAGTTCTTTCTCGAAAGGGAGAGAACCAGTAGATCAAGAGGGGAAAATGGCCTTTAAAACTGAAGGAGCGGACTCGACATTCAGAGGAATTATTTGATCTTTATAAACACGGTTGTAATGCAGGTAATTGCCTCATGAAACTGCCCACCGGCGTTCTTTTCAACGCAAAACTTGATGCAAATATTAAAAAATTTAAGCTATTCAGTTCTCTTGGCGGACAGACTACAGGCAATTTACGCTATAAGCAGGTCACCGTAAGACATCCTAGGCGCAAGTCTTAGCAGTACTTTTTGCTGTTTATAGTGGTAGTGTAGCAGTCGACGCAATCCAACTTCGTCATTTATAAAAACAAGCCTCTATGGTTTGAAACCACGTTAGGGTTTCCTAGCTTATGTGTTAGGGTTGAGGTCGGCGTAGGATATCTATATAAGTATGTCTTGACACACCGTTCTAGTGGAATAAGGATAGGCATAACATGTGTTGGTGATTTACAACGCCGCTTTGACCTTGTTGTGAGATGGGATGGGAAATAAGTAACATGATTTATAGTAAGAAGAAGACAGCCAGCCCAAAAAGGCCTATAGTGCATAATGAGGTAGCAGTCGTAAGGTGGAGTGAACTCGTTGTTAAGGCTGAACAAGGGCTCGTCATCTGCTGCGTGCTTTTTTTCCCACCCATTTTTTTAAAATTCCGAAGCAAGGAACAGAGTGGTCGGTCAACTAATATTCACTAATAAGAAAAACCGCAGAATCTCACAGTGGATTTTTGATACAGTGTATTGGTGCTCGTCTACAGCATCTTCTCGGTATATTTTTAGCGTATTGCTTCATTAGCATATGTAAGTACATAGTAAGCTCAAGAGATCGATTATCACGTATACATATACATGAAAGAGCTTCCAGGGTTTAAATATCCCGGATCCAACTAGCCTCAAACAGAAAAGAAAAACATGAGATCGATGTATCGATCTGAGATTATACATCGTGATAATTCGTCTTGTATTCACATGGAAAGAATAACCCCAAAACTGACCATGTTTCCCGAAGTGGCAAGATGTACGAGACTAGATGAGTAAGACAAACCATGAACCGTCAAGAAGATAGACATCTCGTTCATTCCATTCCACTGATCTCTAACTATAACAGCCAAGCCACTTGTATAGCATTCACATGTACTGAGAAAAATAGCAATGCTGCAGGTATTGTGACTTTTGGACGTGGTTTTGGAGACAATGAGAAGGAGAGTAGAGAGAAGATTAATCCAAAAATCAAGACAACCCGTTATATGGTTAACGATATATTACAATACATATTTCTCGAGAAAGAGTCCAAAAAAGACAACAAAAAGCAGAAAACTAGTTGGGATATCACAGAAGGTGTTTTCTTCCTTTCTTTTCACGACTACTACTCAAGTTTGTTCGAGTAAATTACACCCCTCTCGTTATGTAAGAGGAAGTGTCTTTCTTCTTTTCTCAACACAGCTATGCTTCAGAAATCACTCCTAGTACACCTTCACCCCCCCTCCCCTTCTCTTCTCGCTTTGTGAACTATTAACACCCCCCTTACACTCGAGACACTCAACTATAGGTCACTGGCAATTGTGATACTAGCAGTTATCAGCCCTGGTTCTGCCCTATTGGCTGCTGTATCGGCTCGGCAGGTACTCTGTAGAGTTCTAGTTCATGGCGATCTAATGTAGAGGCTTATACGTAGAGGAGGTTGTTTTTATCTAGAATTTATCGTTGTAGCATGACGGGGGGTATGGCAGGGGTGTCTCTAGGCTTTCACTATGTAAGAGAGCCTATTTGTTTTGGTTCTTTTGGTCAGGCAAAATAAAAAAGAACAAGAAGACGAAGAAGCAATAATAGTAGCATCAGCGTCACTTTGATAATGTATGTACTAGGACTACTGACTAGCCTTGACATTCTTGCTACCACCACATGTTCTTGGGACTCGAGAGTTGAGCCACTTCTTTTGTTCTTTCTCGCTGTTGCTTGCTCAGGCCCTTTGTATATAGGTGATTTATATTTATTTATCATTTTTATATCTATTGCTATTCTAGTTTTCTCGGCCTTTCTCCGTCGGTTTCTCTGATTCCCGTCTTGCTCTACGCTCTGGCTTTTGTTAGAGAGAAAACCATGAGAAGACTACTAGAAAGACAGAAAATGGGCCTTGCGATGCTTGCATAATAGTAGCAGTTGTCTAGGACCTTGTTTTTTTTAAAGGAAAAAAAAGAACGAACACACAGATAGCCACGTCGTGTTTGAGTGTTCGTTTGTTCTTTCATAAGTAGTTGCTATTTCCCTCGTCATCGTCATCTCGAGTCTTTCCTTTGGCTTCTAGTTTTCTGGTAAACTTCAGAAAAATACAAGCAAGCATTAGCATATCCTTTCTTTTCTTTTTTCTTTCCCTTCTTCTACAATTACCGACATTGTGTACTTTTGATTGTATTTATCGTTTTTACCTTTTTTTTTCTTCTTCTCTTTGCCATTTTTGTACTCTGCGAGTACTTTTATACTTGGTATATCCAGTTGTTCCTCTTCCTACTGAAACAATTGATCTGTCTAGACTGATATATATCTCTTCTCTTTCCCTTCATAATCCTCATCTTCTCTTTGTTTCCCGAGTCAAGTTGATCTTGAACACTGCCATCCACTTTCCATTCTCTTTTCTTCTGCCTATTCGTTATCCATTCTTCTTCTTTCTTCTTCAAGTCGACATCGTCTCACTCCTGTGTTGATCAGGTTCTTTCTACCAGAGGACTTTGATTCTCAAAGTGAGTCGATAAATATAGCTATATATGTGTAGATACACACCTGTATATCTACGTTATACTTATACCTGGTGTAGCCCTTCATATTCCTTCACGGCCAGCCGTTCATTGACTGTATATCTATATATATAAACACACATATATATCCTCGACCTGCCATTTGTGGTTCTCTCGAGAGTCACTCGCTCTTTGCTCGTCTTCTTATCATCCGTCTCTGTCCTCCTCTTGATCTTCTTTCCTTTGTCTTTCCATCCTCCTCCTCCTCTTCTTCCTTTGTCCACTCATAGTCATGGAGCAAACGCCGCCCTCTCTGACCCGCTCGCCATCAACGCCTCCTCACGCCTACTGCCCTGTTTCGTCGCCAGATCCGCTTGTTGATCAGCAGTACAAGCTGGACTCTGTCTACTCTGGCTCGCGCTGTGGCGTCATGGATCACGACCACCACTCGGTGTCGGTGTCTGGCCAAGGCTGGAGCTCCCCCAGCTCCATAGCCGCATCGATTGCCTCTACGGCTGCTATGGGAGCGTCCATCATGGCTCCCGAGTACAGGAGCTTCACGCCTTATGAACAGCCCATGAACCACTACGCAAACGACTTCTACCACCAACACAGCGCCACCGAGACCTCTTCGACCACCACCGGCCACTCGCCAGCTCCGCCTGCGCATCCAGCACACCACAGCCCCTACAGCACCCCATACCAGCCCTCGGTGTCTCTCCCGTCGCGCCTCAAAGAGGAGCCTTCGGATTACCAGTCCTTGGATGCGCAGGCGGCAGCTCTCTCGTACTCGTCGCCCCGCCGGCTGCAGACCGCCCCGTATATCACTGATATCTACCACCACGTCCAGAACCCCGGCTACATCATGGACGGCCTGTCTTCCGGCTCGGCTGCTGCCCACGGCCATCTCCACGCCCATCCCTCGGCGCCGAACCAGTTCTACCTGCCGCACCCCAGTGCCCAGGGCCTCTCTCACGACGCCGTCATGGGCATGTCTGTAGACGTCTCCGGCCCCGGAAGCTCCATGATGGCCAGCGGTCTAATGGCCGATAGACAGCTGCGTCTGCGCGGCAACATGCACCACTCGCAGCGCCGGCCCCAGCGTCGCATGACGAGCAAGGAGGACGCCAACTTCGAGTGCAAGGTCAAGGGCTGCGGCAAGCTCTTCAGCCGCAGTTACAACTACAAGGCGCACATGGAGACCCACGACGAGAAGCGCGCCTATCCCTTCCCGTGCAACGTCGAAGACTGCGCGAAGAAGTTTGTGCGCAAGACAGACCTTCAGCGCCATCACCAGAGCGTTCACATGAAGGAGCGGAACCACCCGTGCGACTACTGTGGCCGCAAGTTTGCGCGCAAGGACACGCTGCGAAGGTAAGAAAGACCGGCTAACCTGTCTCTACTGTTGCTCTTGGTAACTAACGCTTCTGCCTATCATCTTAGACACATGGAAGACGGCTGCTCCAAGCGCTTCGACATCGACACTGTCGACATCCCAGTGGCTTCTGTCGAGTCCTACAACCATCTTCACCAGAACACTCAGAACCACCAGAGAATGGCTCTGTCTACTTCTCACACCTTGGGCATGGCCCAGCCTTCACTTCACCCTCCTCCTCCTCCTCCTCCTCATATCATGGGCTCAATGCCGGATATCATGCAGCCGGCTATGGGTCCTCGCCATCACATGAACTCGTGGAATAACTAGGCCGGATATCTCAAGTCCTTCTCTTTTTCCTATTTTTGTTTTGCTGCTCTCTTAGCTCAGCGAGAATCTCCATGTATGCTATATTTACGATGCTCTGGTGTTGCTCTGTGTCCCGTCTTCTTCTTTCTACACTACCATTACTACTACTACTACTATTACTATTTCTTTTCCCTTTCCACTATGGTCTTCTTTAGCATAGAGCTGATCCTGCGGTATCAAGCTCTCTTTGTTTCCTTTTTCTTTTCCTTGCCTGTTCTTCCATTCTTCTATTACGCATCCATAAGTTTGGCGTTGGCTTTTACTTGCCCTTACCGCACAAGTATATCTATACATATAAATGGGATGTCTTTGTTCATTGGACGGCATGAGGTATTCATGCTGTCTCTACTAATCTCTCCTGTATTTACTTTTGGTTTTTATATTCTTTGCTGCATTGTTTCTCTTCCATTCTATTATTATACGAATACGATTTATGATAACCAGTTTCACCTGTTTCCTCCGTACTTGACACTATGAAAATATTACTCTTACCATTACTAGATCTGTATTTTTACTTTTGCTTACCGTCAAGGCATCCATGGGACTCGTCTCTTGACCGTCATAACCGTTATAAATGTCTACTTTGATGTCATATCTTTAGTATACTAACTGTAAAAATCTCGAGTATTACACATATCATTCCCTCTCTTAGATTGCAGCTAGGCTGCACTAATGCACATGTTCTGTAATTCCAATAAACTATATGATAGATACATGGGTACTGATACATGATGATGAACTATACCGCACTTTCGGGTCACATCACCGCCTTCGAAGAAGAGCGTCTTACTAATGGGGCGTTTTATGTCTGTTAGGCTGCTAGCTAGCCTTGAAACAACCAGCATATTCCAATTCAACAGAATAATAATCTTGACATTGACATATGAAATATTGCTGCAGTTTGGATCCAACTGACACATGAATTACAAGCGCTTAACTGCACTTTGAATTGGCCAATAGAAAAGACTGCCTGTACATTGTTAGCAATAGCCCGAGATACTCAATTGAGACAGAAAAAGATGCAAATATTGAATTAAATTCAAATAAATCTACCATATAATCCATCCAAAGCAACCCCAAAAGTGATGCCCGTGTTGAAGGTTTCACGATGGTATTGCTCACCGCTTTCGCTTCTGCCACTTTTCACCGCCAAAAAAGATGGTTCCTTCCGTGCCCCACATAGCCGGCAGAAAGAAAAAAAACAGCATCTTTTTTTTTAGTGAATTTTTTCCACATGCAGCCAAAGCTAATAACGTAGCTTAAGTGATGATAATTCAAAAAAGTTCTTTGTCTTTTGTTTTCGTGTCCATTCGCTTTGAAAATTAGGTTCTTTTTTGCCGTGGTTTATTTTCCGTCTCTTCTTTTCACTGTCAAGCAAAAATAAAATCCAAGAGAGAAATCCGGCGATTAATCGTAGTTGCGCCTCTGCGGTCGATCAACAAACAAGAGACTCGATATCTCAATAGGCGATTGACACCTCTATAGAGCCTCTCAACTCCAGATATTCGCTGCTATCTCGAGTGTTATGGCCAGCGTTTGCTGCCATCTCTCTTAGTCTCTGCTATCAGATATACACATATATCCATATATCACTCATTGTACACAGGTCGATTAGATCTACCTCGATCTCCCAGCCATCATGAATATCTCTAATCCCGTCACCACCGTGGTCGACCGAGTCGAGTTCGATTTCTTGACCAGCGAAGACGTCCGCAGTATCTCCGTCAAGCGCATCCAGAACGACAGCTCGTTCGACTCTCTACTAAATCCCGTGCCTGGTGGTCTCTACGATCAAGCTCTTGGTTCCTGGGGCGATTCTCCGTAAGTGCCGCCTCTGTTTCCACCATGGCGTCTGTCGAGGCTTGTCGGCTAACGAGGTCTCTGTTCCTTTAGATGCATGACCTGCCACCTTAACCAGTACCATTGCCCCGGTCACGCCGGCCATATCGAGCTGCCCTGTCCAGTGTATCATCCGACCTTTATCGACCAGGTCCTCACTCTTTTACGTGCCCAATGCCGCTACTGCCACGGCTTCCGCATGACGTCTCGGGCCCTCCACAGATATCTCTGCAAGTTCCAGCTACTACGGTATGGCCTCTTGGAAGAAGCCCACCACGTCGACACTCTGGACGAAGACCTGGCCTATCTGCCAGACGATCTGCGCCATGTCGACTCAGATAGCGAGGCTGAGGAAGAGGGTGTCGCTGGTACCCAGGACTCCGTCATGCGCAAGCGCAACCGCTTCGTTGCCACTGCTATCAAGGGCCGCCGTCTCTTGGTCTCGGACGCCCTGAATGCCAAGCACGAGGGCGCCACAGCTCTCCGTCGTGTTCTAGTCAAGGAGTTCCTAGTCGAGGCCAACAGCGTCCAAAAGTGCAGCTCTTGCCAGGGTATCTCGCCTCGCTACCGCAAAGACGGCGCCGTAAAGATCTTCGAGAAGTCTCTTTCTGCCAAGGACATCAACATCATGAAGTCCCGGCGGCTCAAGGCTTCCGACGCCATGTCTTCGCGCCAGTCCAAGAAGGCCCAGAAAGAGTCGGTTGACGAGGGCGTCCATGTCAACTCAGGCTCTGACGTCGACATGGAGGACGCTCCTACTTCTTCCGAGACCAAGTCGTCCCAGCGCTATCTCACTGCCATGGAGGTCCAGAGCCGCATGGAGATTCTCTTCAAGAAGGAGCAGGACATTCTTGCTTTGCTCTACAATTCGCGCCCCAGCAAGCACACCAAGAAGATCACTCCTAGCATGTTCTTCATCGAGGCTATTCTTGTGCCTCCCAACCGCTACCGTCCCGAGGCTCGTATGGGCCCAGGCCAGATCTCTGAGAACGAGCAGAACGGTCTGTTCAAGAACATTCTGCGCAGCTGTGAGCGTATACAGCGTGCCGGCATATCAGACGACAGTAACCTCAAGTCTGTGCGCCAGCTGAGCGATCTTCACAGAACCTGGATCGAGCTGCAGGGCGCCGTCAATGCTCTCATCGACAAGAACCTCAACCCTACCAAGGGCGCCGCTGCTCTCAAAAACGAAGAGGGCATCAAGCAGAAGCTGGAGAAGAAAGAGGGTCTCTTCCGTATGAACATGATGGGTAAGCGTGTCAACTACGCTGCTCGTTCCGTCATCTCTCCCGACCCCAACATCGAGACCAACGAGATCGGTGTGCCGCTTGTCTTTGCGACTCGCCTGACCTACCCCGAGCCAGTCACCAGCCACAACTTCCGTGAGCTCCACCAAGCCGTCATCAACGGTTCCTCGCAGTGGCCTGGTGCCGTGGCCATCGAAAGCGAGACCGGCCAGCTGACCAATCTTCGCTGGAAGACTCCTGATCAGCGCGCTGCCCTGGCCAACCAGCTTCTGGCGCCCTCATCAGTGTCTTCTACGGGCATCAAGAACAAGAAGGTTCACCGTCACATCACTAACGGCGATGTCGTGCTCATGAACCGCCAGCCTACTCTCCACAAGCCTTCTATCATGGGTCACCGTGTGCGTGTTCTGCCAGCCGAGAAGACTATCCGTATGCACTACGCCAACTGCAACACCTACAACGCCGATTTCGACGGTGACGAGATGAATATGCATTTCCCACAGAACGAGATTGCTCGTGCCGAGGCCCTCCAGATTGCTGACACCGATCACCAATACATCTCTGGCACTCAGGGAAAGCCCCTCCGTGGTCTTATTCAGGATCACTTGTCCGTGTCCGTGGCCCTCTGCAGCAAGGACGCCTTCTTTGGCCGTGGCGACTACCAGCAGCTCGTTTATGCGGCTCTACGCCCTGAACATGGCCACATTCTAGGTGACCGCCTCGAGCTTGTTCCTCCAGCCATCATCAAGCCGTTCCCTCGCTGGACCGGCAAGCAGGTTGTCACCACTATCCTCAAGAACATCAAGCCGCCCAACTGCGGTGGCCTCTGGATGACCGGCAAGACGCAGCTCAAGGCCGAACAGTGGGGTGTAGGCGGTAAGGACGAGGCCATAGTCCGCTTCATCGACGGCGAGTTCATCTCTGGCATTCTGGACAAGTCCCAGCTTGGTCCCAGCTCTGGTGGTATGATCCACGCCATTCACGAGATCTACGGTGCTGCTATTGCCGGCAAGACTCTCTCTGCCTTTGGCCGTCTCCTTACTCGCTATCTTCACATGCGTGCTTTCAGCTGCGGTATGGACGATCTTCGTCTCACCGACAAGGGCGAGGCCGCTCGCCTTGAGGCGCTGTCCAGTGCCAACAAGATCGGTCTTGATGTGGCTCGCCAATACGTCTCGCTAGACGATACCGACGCCTCGATCAAGGCTGACAACCCTGAGCTGCTCAGGCGTCTAGAGGAGGTGCTCCGTGACCCTGTCAAGCACGAGGGTCTGGATCGTCTAATGAACAGCTCTTCTGCCAACAATCTGACCAGCAGGGCCACCAATGCCTGTCTGCCTGTTGGTCTCGAGAAGCTCTTCCCGCAGAACCGAATGCAGGCCATGACTACCTCTGGTGCCAAGGGTGGTCAGGTCAACGCCAATCAGATCTCGGTCAACCTCGGTCAGCAGGTTCTGGAGGGTCGCCGTGTCCCCGTCATGGTCAGTGGAAAGTCGCTGCCCTGCTTCGATCCCTTCGACTCCAGTGTGCGTGCGGGTGGTTACATCGTCAACCGTTTCTTGTCGGGTATCCGGCCCCAAGAGTACTATTTCCATCACATGGCTGGACGTGAAGGTCTGATCGACACAGCAGTCAAGACTGCCAGTTCCGGTTATCTCCAGCGCTGTATCATCAAGGGTATGGAGGGTCTGACTGTTTCGTACGACTCTACTGTACGTGATGCCGACGGCTCGCTAATTCAGCTTCTGTACGGCGAAGACGGTCTTGATGTCTGCAAGCAGAAGTACCTGACGGACTTTACCTTTGTGGCTCGCAACAAGGAGTCAGAGGCCTCGCAGCTCAACATCGGCTCACTAGACGACAGCATGGTCGAACGCAAGAGCGAGATCACCAAGAAGATGAAGAGCGCTATCAAACACGCCCGTGCTCGCGATGGCAAGGCCAAGGATCCCGTGACCTCGACTCTGAACCCAGCACACACCCTGTTTGCTACCTCGGAGGCCTTCTACGAGAAGATGACCAAGTACATCGAGGCCAACCCTGACGGCGTCATCAAGCAGAAGGACAAGGCATCGTCGGACTCCTGTATCACCAAGAAGGACGCCGAGCTGCTGTTTGCTGCCAAGTACATGCGGTCCATGGCTGAGCCTGGTGAGGCTGTTGGTATCGTTGCTGGCCAGTCCATCGGTGAGCCGTCTACTCAGATGACACTGAACACCTTCCATTTGGCTGGTCACTCGGCGAAGAACGTCACACTGGGTATCCCCCGTCTCCGTGAGATTCTCATGACTGCGGCTGTCAAACTCAAAACTCCCAGCACCACTCTGATTCTCCGTGACAATATCAGCAAGGAGGATGCTCAAGTGTTCGCCAAGGCCTTGTCCATCCTGCCCATGGCCGATATCCTCGATAAGGCTGTCGTCAAGGAGCGCATTGGCAAGGGTAAGGGCTACGCTCTGGCCAAAATCTACGACATCAAGCTGTCGCTGTTCCCCTTCGAGGAGTATAGCAAGACTTATGGTGTTTCTGTCCACGATGTCTTGATGGCCATCGAGACTCACTTCATCACCAAGCTTCTCCAGTTCACCAAGAAGGAAATTAAGAAGCGTCTTAGCGACAGCAACTCCTCGACTCCTACTGTCGGTGTGTCTGTTGGTACCGTAGAGATGGCCTCCACGTCTAATGTCTCGCGTAACAACGATGACGAGGAGGACAGCGATGCCGACGACGACGAAGACGCCGAGGGCGATGCCACTTCTGCCAAGCGCAAGGCCAACCGTACCGAGGCCTCTTCGTATGGAGCCAACGACGACGAAGACGATGCTATCGAGCGTGCGGCTGACAGCAGCGAGGACGAGGACGAGGACGGGGACGAGGGCTTTGCCGGTAGTCCTAAGAACACTGGCGATGACATGGATGTCGACAGCGATGCTGACACCTCGTCGTCCGGCAAGGAGATGGCGGCCCGTTTCAAGCGCACTAGTGCCAACCGCAACAGCCGCGTGACCAGACTCCACGAGAACATCACTCGCTTCAAGTGCGACGAGGCCGGCGGCTCGTGGGCCGAGATCACTCTCGAGTTCGACATTGAAACCCCCAAGCTGATTATGCTGAATCTGGTCCAGGATGCCGTCCGCAAGTCGGTGGTCCGCCAGATTCCCGGTGTGGGCGCCTGCACATTCGTCGAGAACGAGAACGTCGCCGATCCCGTGACCCACGAGGCGGTCAGGGCCAACGTCATCCACGTGGCTGGTATCAACCTGCGTGAACTGCGCAAGCACACCGACTACGTCGATGAGAACCGCATGTCTACCAACGACATCGCGGCTGTCCTGAACGAATACGGTGTTGAGGCAGCTCGCAACAACATCATCCAGGAACTGAACGCCGTCTTCGGGTCTCACGGTATCTCGGTCGATGCCCGTCATCTGAACCTTATTTCCGACTACATGACTCGTAACGGTGGCTTTACGCCTTTCAACCGTATCGGACTCAAGGGCAACGTCAGTCCGTTCACCAAGATGAGTTTCGAGACTACGCTGGGTTTCCTCAAGGAGGCCCTGATCTCTGGCGACTGGGACGACCTGAAGACGCCTAGTTCACGTATCGTTATGGGCAAGCTGAGCAAGGTTGGAACTGGTGCTTTCGATGTCTACACTAGCATCCCAACAGTTAATGCTGAAGCTGGCTGGGCATGATAGCGAATATCATATTGATATATTGCTATTTTGTTCCTGTTCTTCTTCACTCTGTCGTGTCACCTTGTTTTCTTTTTCTACATTCTTTGTGGGGTATCTTGTTTCATTATTTTGCTATATTTTTGCATCATGGGCCGTTTATTTTATCTGTTACGGAGCTACGTTCGTTGTTTTTATAGTTATATCATCTTCTTTGCCTATTCGTTGACGATGCTTGGTGTTATTGGGGGTTTTTTTTCTAACTTTTTTTTTATTGTACTGCATCTGTCTGTTATATCTACGAATCTAGTGAAGAGGAGAAAAGGGAAAGAAAAAAAATAGTAACAAAAACTTGGCGTTTTAGTTTTACGTTTTACATGTTTATGCTTGTACAATATCATACATACCTTTATCAAAAAAACATATATTCTGGAAACCGTAGAACCTATATCGTAAGTAAGTAAGTAGGCATAATCTAGCCAAGATAAATCAATACATATGTAGTTAGCTCTTGAGCCTCTGTAGTTTCAAGGCTTGGTATACCTGTTTTTTTTAATCCATTAATCTTATGGAGCTATAGAGCTATGAAGATGTACGACTGCTACGTTATGTCATTGGTATTCGCAAGATATCTCTCTACAGTTTAAAATCACTGGATAAAGGCCGTAAAGTTAAAAAGAATACAGCCATATAAACGAGGAAGGGTTTGGCAAGATTACGGATTTTTAGCCATATTTTCTTCCAAAGCTATTTATTTCTCATAGCCCAAGCACTCAAGTCTAGTTAAGAAAGGCTTCGTCAGATCAGATAGGTGGTTTAATGCTAATAACCTCCAGGGTTTACCGATACCTAGGGTTTAGTCTAAGAAACAGGCTAGATAGACCTAGGAGAAAGTTCTCCATAGTCACACGTGACATCAGCTTGAGTCTCAACTCTTACTGGTCGGGCTTTCCATCAACGTCACATGATATCACAGCGCGTGACCTTTTTTTCGAGAATTAGGCCACCATGTATTTTGCTGTTTTCTCCGCACCTCAAGACCTGAGTAGAAAGATAGCAAAGATAGTGTCGGTAGATATACATACAAAGACAAAAACCCCTCAAATTGATTAAACCAACTGTTATATTTTATTCAATAGGAAGGAATAATACTAAATGATTCCCTGCCATGTCATATATTAGAAGACCGCATCCGGACTAAATAAAGCGCTAGTCAGTCAACAAAACGTCTGAAAGCGGTGACAAAGCATACGTCAATAGCTACATATATGCCTCACCGTCAACACGACCCACTACTAGTGCATAATAGTAAAGCGCGTTGTTTATATGGATATTTGTTGGTCATGTTCACACTGGTATAATCAAAGAACTAAAACATTTATCATTGGAGAGGATGCGTTGTTGTTGTGTAGAAAATAGATCATAAGTCCTGTTTAATTCCCATTGGCGGCTCTGTTGGCCGCTTCAAAAACGATAATTTACAATCCGCCCAACGATAACGAAAAAGAGAATCAATCACTCAACGCCATAATTATCCCCATTGTGCCAATAACACTAACCCATCATGTGGAAATGTCGTGAAACAGCGTAGTAAAAGCAAGAACAAAAAATAAAATGTAGAATAAAAGTAAAATGGTCAATCAACAGCATGCGAAAGCAATCTAGTTGCGCTCGCCACGCAGGCGACGGGCCAGCTGGATATCCTTGGACTGGATAGTGACACGCTTGGCGTGGATAGCGCACAGGTTGGTATCCTCGAAGAGAGAGACGAGGTAAGACTCGACGGACTCTTGGAGAGCACCAATGGCGGAAGACTGGAAGCGAAGATCCGACTTGAAGTCCTGTGCAATTTCACGAACCAGGCGCTGGAAGGGAAGCTTGCGGATCAGAAGCTCAGTCGACTTCTGGTAGCGACGAATCTCACGCAGAGCGACGGTACCGGGCTTGTAACGGTGAGGCTTCTTGACACCACCGGTAGAGGGGGCGGACTTGCGAGCGGCCTTGGAAGCCAGCTGCTTACGGGGAGCCTTGCCACCAGTGGACTTACGGGCGCTGCAGGAGAAGAAGTCAGTAAATGAAGTCGATGATCGGGATAGGTGATGATGAAACATACGTCTGCTTGGTGCGGGCCATTGTGTTTGATGGTTTTGGGTTGATGGAATGAAGAGTTGTTGTTGTAGAGACGAAGAGAAAATAGTCGTTGTTGTGGTGTGGAGTGATGATGTAGGGGAGAAGTTAAGAAAGTCTAGGCAGGAGGGAAGAACGGGTATTTGTATTTGGACAGTGGGGCGAATGGCTGATCTGTGATTGCGTTTCAAAAAGGGTAAAAGGGAAGGGGCAGTTGAGTTAGCCAGGTAAAGCGCGACTAATTGGTACAGGCATAATCGGTCACAAAAAAAAATACATTAAAAATTGAAAATGCGCGAGGTTAGAAAACGGTACCTAATAAGTGGGTCTATTTCCATGTTCTGGGATCCTTATTCGTTGATAGTAAGGACTTAATGTGGTACGTGCACTATAGCCATTTCAGTGCCATTTCTTTTTTTTTTCCAAGTCGGCTATTATTTCGGTCTAGGTTATATCGAATCATTCTCTGTGTCTCTTTTTTCAACCACCCCTTGCTTCACCTTGGTTTACTATTGGTCAACTGCAGCTGTACATGTATAGACTTTCTTATGCAGTTTCTGTTCCCGAATTGCCCAGTTTGAGCTGTACGAATCAGGTCAAAGTGTCTCCGCTATTGTAGATTATGTGAACATGAACTTGTTAATAGTATAGTTAATGATGTTTAATATGTAACTGTTTATGTTTATGGTCCATGCATTTCACATTCTTGTATCGACTGTGAAGATACTAGACAAAATAAACAAGCACAGAGTCAAAATCACATTTGTATATGCCTTATCTTATTTTGACCAAGTGTAGAATGAGCTCAACGACACTTTCTGATATTCATATTGCATGTATAATGACTAGATACTTAAGATTACATAACTGTGCATCGAACATTCAAGATATCTGTAACATTATAGTGTATTGAGTAAAAAATTATGATTTATCAGAGTTTTATTCACCATCAACGACACAATTACATATATTATAAGAGGGTTGCTATGGCTAACCCTACCATTGTGTCAACTTGAAGTGTTTGGTAAAGTCTAAAGTGGAATTCATTTTCGATGACATTAAAAATAGTAATAGAAAGTAGTCAAGCTTTTCTTTGCCCAACAAACACAAACATTTACTTTGAAATGAAAACCAGCCTTGTCAGTCGCGTCACAAAGTGTGAAAAAGACGCGTAAATCGATTAATCACCATGGGTGGCTAAGTTTAATTCACATTTACGGGCCCCACTCTGGCATTTTGGGCTAATAATAAAGAATTAACGTGTACATCTGTACCTGGACAGAGTTATAAAATGTGAAAAATAAAAAACAAACATGTCAATAATTGTGAAATGGCATGCCTGGTCCTGCAAACGTGTGCGGATGAGTGGGTCTAAATGCATTTTTGTGATTGGACCAGCACATAAATGGCCCATGCTCTTTCTCCTTTTGGAAGTGATGCGAGCTCTTTTTCTGGTCACTAGAGGAAAAAAGGTAGGCACGCGAAACCAGGGAAAGAAAAGGTGGGTCATGTTTTTTTTTTGGTATGCTTTGTTTCTTTTTTTTCTTTTTCTTTTCTTTAATCAGCGCGTCGCGGTCTAAGCTTCTAGGCGTTCCTTCCTTGCTTGGCAGCCCTAGTATTGTTATTGAAACTGCGAAATTGAGTGATCGGGACGGCACAGAAACTAGCTTAAAGATCTCAGGCCGCCCGTTTATTCTGTCATCTTGTTTAACCCCCACTAACCATCTATTCATCAACCATATCAACTCTCTCACTTCTCTACAAAGTCTCATCTTTTGTGTGTTTACAGCCGCAAAAGCTCAATAATCTCACTTACTTTCTCCACTTCACAACTCCACTTCTCACATCATGTCTGGCCGTAAGTACTCTCTCGCATCACGATAGCCATCGCCTCTCCCTCGATGGCTTCACTCCAAACTCATCACGAACATCGTCGCTAACGGTCTATCTCAACAGGTGGCAAGGGCGGAAAGGGTCTCGGCAAGGGCGGCGCCAAGCGTCACCGCAAGATTCTCCGTGACAACATTCAGGGCATCACTAAGCCCGCTATCCGCCGTCTCGCTCGTCGTGGTGGTGTCAAGCGTATTTCAGCCATGATCTACGAGGAGACCCGCAGCGTCCTCAAGTCCTTCCTCGAGGGTGTCATCCGCGATGCCGTCACATACACCGAGCACGCCAAGCGCAAGACCGTCACCTCGCTGGATGTCGTCTATGCTCTCAAGAGACAAGGCCGCACCCTGTACGGTTTCGGTGGTTAAGCGTTCTGTCTTCGTTACGTTCTTTTTTATTTTCTATTTATTTTATTCGCAACATCTGCTTATGAGTCACGGGCCGCTATCTCTTCAGGCGGCATGTTTTCTTCATTGATTTGGGGATCCTTGGGTTTGGTCTGTTTTCGGGTGTTCAATTGTATCATATGGAGGGGAATATGGTTTTCAAGGACAGGGTTTTGTCCTATTCCAGAAGTAATACACTGTTTATGGCGTCTTTAACTACTTCAATATCATCAAACTACTACACAATTCAATGATCACAATCATGTATGGGCTGTGCATTTATATTACGTGTCTATTGTCAACTGCCTTTGCAGCCTGTATATTCAGTCGATGCATGCTTAGGTAGAATTACTAAACAATAGTTGATCCAAATACCATACCAATGTATTTGCTATGAGTCATGTCATGTCTATAGAAATTATCAATACTTCCACACTCTGATACTACAAATAGATACACATCATCCGGATTGAAACTAAAAGACTAACCAAACTTACGATTACAACTACAACGTTTATTGTCCCTTCCATCGTTATATCCGAAGACCTTGTAGTTAAGTTATACCTCTGGCAATCACAGCTGAAGCTATATATACCACCATATCACTATATCGATATCTCTCAATCTCTTCATAGCGCTCTATAGCTCCATAAGATTAATGAATTAAAAAAAGAAAAGAAAAGATAACCCTCAATCTGATTCCATCGAATGAACATGCGATATATACGTGCACTCACCGAAACATGTTCACAACATAGCATTGGCTGCCTTCATTCAAGCAACGTACACAGAGTATCACCAATGACTGGCTAGGCATAATCTGAAATCCAGCCTCAAGTAAACCATCCTAGTACATAGCCACAATACTGACTGACATATAGTTATTAGTTCTTGGTCATATAATATTGCACATAATGCATCTGCCTATGCGTCGTCCTGTATGTAGTTGGTTGCCTGGGATGTACAGACTACACTCACACCAGCTATACTGGAAGTTCAATCATGTATACCTTTGTGGTGAAATGTCTGATTCAATATTGATGCCAGCAATGATTCCAAGAAGCCCTCTCGCTTGCCAGGCTATGTTATTCACAACTGTAGTGACTGGTGGGCGAATTTGTCTTTTTATCTAGCCTGAATAGGTCAGTAAATCAACTGTACATCTGGGAGAAACAAGAGGGCCTGCTGGCGAACTTATCACAAAGAGGATAACAATCATGAGCTAGCCGAGCTCCGAGCTAGGCTCCCAGATAGAAGCCGAAACAAGGCGAGTTGGTGCTACTAGAAGCCTTGGGTGAACGCTTGCCTCCTTTTCTAGTTTTGCCTCCATTGCCACCCGAAGTTCACGATGTTCTCCTCTGGGCTGCCGCCGTAACTCCCCACCAAAAAAAGACCTAAATAGGCCTTATTTTCATTGTTCACCTATTCTGCTAATATAACATATTGTTTGATATATCTATGTAGAGATACACACACACACATATCAATATTGACACATGTCATGAGTGCGTGGTAACAATATGAAGTGCCATCACGTTATTGGAATTTCTTACAGCTTCGGTTTTGCTCAGACAGAAGAAGCCAAGTTTATAGTCTCATTGGAAGGTCGATGGCATTTCTGCCATTTCCAATATTAAGTATTTTCTTACCAATAATACGTTATTAGGATGTAGTTCCAGTTGCAATATTGGCTACGTCTTCATAGCCAAGATGAAACGTCCTGGATGAGTAGTGAATAGGGTTATGAAGGGTTACAAAGTGCATACATTTATCCAAGCCTGCATGCATGTGGACTTGAAATATGATACCAAAACTCTGGCTATACCTGACATGGAGTCCGAGAATCCGGAATCTACATATGTAGGTCTCTCTCTGTAGCTGAACGACGACAAGTCAATCAAACTACATATGTAGCTAGAGAGGTACAGCTGATAATTGAGATGACCAGGACGGAATCTCTCTTTGTAGGCTAGTTAGGGTGTATAGCGGGACGAAGAAAATTTGCCACAGCACAGGTGAAAGCTTGGTGCGGGTAGAGTATTCCGCTGCATGATAAAAATCGCCCCATCGAGTTCCAGGAGATAGGGAAAAGACTCGATTAAGTTGTGAAGCGGAATTGAGCACAGCCTTTGATGTCTATCTTGTACATATGTATACATACATACATACATAGTTGTATATTGGTTGTATACAATATAATGTACGAGCTCAAGTACAGTGGGCTGAACAACGCCATACAATAGCGGTACGTGATTTGGAAGAAAGGTACAAGAACAGAAACAGTGCAAAGTCCAATGTAGCAATCTAGATGTACGGATGTGATAAAGAGTGGAGTGCACTATGTGTGCTGTGCATATATACGTAAATATACTACGTAGAGTACATGGCATACGAAAGGTGAGTAAAGTGTGACCAAAGTTGGAGGCACATACATCATAGAAAGAAGGCTTAGCGGGAAAACAGGAAGAATGACACAAGCGAAGAATTGAATCGAAGAGATGGTGGAATACTTTGAGAAAGGAGAAGTGTTGATATTGCAAAGAAATATCTGTAGATGATATATACGTCATAAGTGAATATAGGCTTGATTAATTCAAATTGTTTTATATTTCGGTCAGGGGATACCATCGGCTTTACTTTTTTGAGTTATTTGAGCCGAACTGAAACTGTATTTCGCAATTGCGATGAATGGTATGATTTCAGGTTCAAAGTATTTTTTACTGTCATTAGGGTAAGGGTTACAGTGGCTATACGGTACATTGCCTACAGCATCTTGGTAGAGGAACGACTCCATCGACTTTTGTATTTTGTACTTGCATTGTGACCTGCTAGAAGAAGGCATTCTTGTGGGAACACAAACTAGGACAAACTATAACTCAAAATATGTATTGTCAGACGGAGCCTTGAGGGTCATACACAGATGGAATGGACAATGTGTTCATGAGACTAAGAGCTCGAGAGGGATACACGTTGAAGAAAGAAGAAATATGCAAGACATGTGTTCATTACTTAGAGCCGGTGTGTAAAGATTAGGCTAAAGGCAGTCATTGTAAGAAATACATTTCAAGATGGGGATTACGACGAAGATTCAAGAAAAAGGCAGGTTGTTTCTATAGCTGTAGCTGACACAAGTCAAAGCAAGACGATCTGATTTGTTGGTGTGTATATATAGCTCGGCTTGTATATCTCGCCATGGAGAAAGAGGAGGGTGTGCGCTAGACTTGATATCGTGACGTGGGTTGTGGAGGCAGAATGATTTGTAGGCAGTAGATAAGAATGTTACTGAAACAAAATGCTCCATGTTGATTTCCAGATTCTAACAAGTGGTTAAAAGATTACCGGAACAGATGGCATTTGCCGGTTATCACAGGATGAACGAGATGGCGTTGAAAGGCAGAGTTTGTGTTGTTGGCTGTTAGGGTTACATATGTATACAAACAAGGCAAAGCAAAGCAAGTGAAAGCGGGACTCGGCGATGTCACTTGCTTACAGTTTTAAGAATCAAGAACTTGTTCAGTGTTAGTGCTAGTTGTTAGACGGCCATGGTCCATTACTAACTATAGTGGCGAATCATTTACAATGATGCACTGGTTGACAGGAGATGCCCACGTACTACGTTCAAAGTTGACAGCCTTCCCATACAAGCTGAAAGTACAGGAGAGGAGCCAAAATTACGAATTTCAACCTTGTGGGTTGATATCCGTACAACATGTACGAGATAGGTTATAACTCAGAAGTGATAGGAGGCAGTCACAGTCACCGGTTAAAGGCCAGGGCCGGACTAAGGAAGACAGGTTAGTGACCAAGTAAAGTAAACAGAAAGTAAACAAACGTGGAAGAAGGAGAGGCGAAGAAAAGAGAGAGAAGAGAAGGAGAGGAGAAAACTGCGTGAACCAGCTGTCATTGTCAACGATAGTAAGGAAACCTGGAGTTGGCAATACGAGTAATGCTCCCGAGGGAAGAAAAAACGGTAGTTGAATTTAACTGCATATGCGGCTCTTGAAAATATACCGAGAAACTTGAAAGAGCAAGCCCGGTAGAAAGTAGAAAAACAAAACCAAGGGAAAAAAAACAAAAGTCAGATAGAATCACAAGACACCTTCCATGGTTGGGCGGGTAAGATGATGATGAGTGTGACTACAAAACTACAAAGCACAGCTTAGTCACGGCTTTTAGCGTTGGCAGTACTTTGAGCGGAAAAAGCACAATGATAGCATGGTTCTGCCCATCCATGATATCCATGATATCCATGATCCGACGGCTATAGGCCCCCCCTGCACGTTTCCTGTCATGAAGGAACCTCGATTTACTGACTTGATTGGATGAAGGGCCATCATACATGTATCATTTGTTGGAGACGAGAAAAAAAAAAGAATAGGTAAAACAAAAAAATGTAGATCAGCTAGCGTAACGGCATCCCACCAGTAGCTCAAAAAATGGGGACCAACCAGTTTGTTTACAATATTCTTAGCTGTGTATCTGTAAATGGCGTGGCAGACATCACATGTCTGCTATGCCTGTGGAGTATGGAGTACTGTGATAGAACATTGGCTTTAGCTGGTCGATATATTTACTATCTGTTCTCAGAACCAGAAGTCCATGCAGTCCCTAAGAGGACAGGGGGACTCGATATCTATTGGGCTGTGGCACTTTGATCATCTGATCGAGCCATTATGAAAGACTTGGTCTCAGCGATGCTCAGTCTCTTACGCATTAGCACACACACACACATATATATATACATATATATTGTATATCTGGGGTGCAGGAGTCGTAGGAGGAAGAGGAAGAGGAGGAGGCACCAGGGCCATAGTAATACATGTAGTTAGACCAGGACTATGCTGTTGAGTATCGTATCGTATCGTACGAATGGAGGGTGGTTTTCTGGAAACGGAGTTATGATGCGGGTTGAATTGAAGCTTATGATGGCATAATCCAACCATGTACTCATAGATGGCCAATACTGTAGCGTTTCAGTGGTCCGGATGTTCAAAGCGAGTCACTAAGGAAGCATCTGTGTTCTGTTCTGTAGAATTACGAGAAGCGGCGTGAGATATCGTTATAGGACGTGTCTACTATGGTTACAGTTTAAAACATGCTTTTTTTCTTGGTTAGCCTAGACAAGATAGACGTTAGGGGGGTATACTTGAGAACAAGAAGACCGGGGTTATATACAGAGACAACTAAAACTAAGCGAACAAGTGCTGTACGGGTATGCATATTAAAAATAAGAAACAAGAGGCTAGCGGCGGAAAACGAATCACGTCTGGACTACAGCGCCTAGACTGATAGAACTGCAGCTATACATGTGCTCAAGGCAGTCGAAGAAGGCTGAAGAAGGGCACGTTACGATCGCTGTAGCCGATCTACATACAGCTAGCAATATAATATAGCATCTCCCTCTTTTTTACCTTTTTTGTTTTTCTTTTTCGGTTGCTGTAAGGTGGAACAGAGCTGACTTCTTGTTTCTTTCTTTCTTTTTCTTGGGAGGGCTAGCTCGACGGCATGCATGCATATCAAGCAAAAAAAGACTCTGGTTATCTGTCTTCTGTGGCTTAGAGTCGATGGTCCAGTGGCTTGACCCTCCGTGGCCCAGCCAAAGCAAGTCGTCCGAGCTTAAGCTGGCTTCGAGTGTCGATTCGATATCAATGCTTGAAGTGGTCGCTTAAGAACGGTCGGGCCAGTTTTATCCTCCCACAAGTACCGCCGCATTGGGTTGTCTCGGAGAGGAGGTCGGAGGGTGACAGCTTGGACTTGGACATACTACATATTAGAGACAGGATGCTACGTTTTAGGCACGACTGCACCTATGTATGTACATATGCATATATATGTACGTAGGTAGTAGTAGTATCACTATTGCTACTAATAGATCAGTACTGTAGGCGCAGCAACGTATCCGTATATCTGTATTCTATATCTGTATCCATATCTGTATTTTGTATATCTGTCTGCTATCCTTGACAGACGACCTGTGCCCGTGCTTTTTTCTTCTTCCTATATAAAGCTAAAGGCACTGGCCAGCTTGCTGTGATCCAGACTTGCCAAATAGAAATAAATGATAGGCACAGAAAAGAAAACACGATGTGACCTTGGCACCACCCCTGAGCGATTGGCGAACCAGTAGATCCTGGACTGGAATGTAAGCCTGTGCTTTTCGAGATTGTAGTAAGCAGCACGAAGAGAAGCAACACTAAACGAAGGAAACAAGAACGAGGGTAAATATGGTGTAGAGCAAACTGCGTTGTCAGCCGGTGAAAACTCTGCACTACCATGAAAAGGGTGGTTATAGCCAGTCCACTTTGTTTTTGACGAGATGCTACGTCCTCCTTGAATAGATGATATCAGAGGCAGCTCGACAGGTCACGATGTACACATAGGAGGTTTTTTTTATTTTTAACGTTGCGTGCTTCTATATTTACAGGCTCGAGAAAAAAAGAAGCAAAAAAGAGTTCATGTCTCTGCTAATTCAAACCGAGACAATGTCTAAGCCCGGATCAATTTTCCACTTGCAGATACATAAATTGGCAATACTAACTAACAAACAGTAGAAGAAAGACTTTTTTTTTTTTTTTTTTTTTTTTTTTTAACTGTCCATTATAGCCTATTGCGACGTTGACTTTTTGGTAGTAACCCGAAAGAGACTATATCGGGGGAACCGACAACTACCAAAAAAAAAACACAACTTTTTAGGGAGTTGGTTCTTACAAACGTTTATTGACTAATCAGAAGCCACACTCCTACAAGACACTACCAACACAGCCTCTGTTTGGAACCAAGTCCAGAACGAACAGACGAACAGAACGGAGCGAAACTACCACATTGAGAAACGGAAACCGGAGAGCGCCATTATTCCATTATCTGCAACTACTTGATTTTCGAGTCTAGATTTCAACCACTCCCTTTTAGTAACCAATAATAGAAGCCAGGCTAAGCCAAGCCAAAAGCCAAACTAGCGACTGCAGTCGCCGTTACCACTCCAGATTCACGATACATGACTACATAACGAATCTAGAACAGAAACTCAGCCGGCCGTGCGTGCATTGCTAGCTGACTCGTCGCGTAGGCGTCGTCGATATAAGGCCGATGGCCGACCAAGACCGAGGCTTGTCAAAGACTGCATATCGTGGTGGGTTCTAGACAGACACCAAGAGGGACAGAACATGGTGATGATAATGGCCTGACAGACAGACCGAGAAACAAAACACACTAGTTGTTCCTCGCACGCCAGCTGGACTCTAGCAGGATGACAAACGCCCTGCGTATTAGTCTCGGATATACAGCGGACCTGCTGTCACGTATCGAAGAAGCAAAATGCAGCCGTACATAGTTGCTGATCTGATTGATTAGAAAGCCCTACTAAGCAGCGCAGCCTGACTAAGCACACTTTGGTGTCCAAGATCCGGCAAGAGGTCAGTTAGCCTGAGAGACTCACTTGAACCCCCATCGCAATCAGACCTACAACTAGACAGACTCTGACATATAAGTATCGGGTATTAAGCTACATGGGTTCTGGCTGGTGGAACTGGATGGGTTACCGACAGGGCCTCCACGAGGCATCGAGCGTCTAAACGAGCGAGGGATAACTCCAGATACTACGACAACTTGTCTGTAACTGGCTTTGGCTTTTTTCTCTTCTTTTTTTTTCTTTTGGATAACCCTTGCCGAGGAAACGCGGAAACAAAACAGTAGTGAAAAAAAGAAAAGAAAAAAAAGAAAAGTAGGAAACAAGTCCCAAGACAAAATAATAAACGCGGATTGCCGAAGCACATGTACTCAGAATCGACAGATGGGGGAAAAGGGAGAAAAGAAAGCCTGAACCTTCGGAGCTAGGCTAAACAAAACTAAAGACTACAGAGTTGTATACAGCTGCAATATACAAAGTCTCGAGGCTTCCAAGCTGGCATGAAAGACAACCAAGATGATAGGACACAAGGCTTTTTTTCTTTTCTTTTTCTTCTTTCACAGACCCTCTGACGGTAGATGATGCCTTGTTCAGTCCTAATTTTTTCTATAAGACTAGTTCGTTGGATTCAGGCAAAAAAAGGACCAAGAGGGTGTGTGCCCAAAGACACTGTTAATACAGATACACGCTCCATATCTAGCCTTGACACATACATTATAAATATAACATAGGCCATTCATTTCATCCATGATGGCATCATCTCTTGACGCCTCACTTGAAGGTGTTACCTCATAAAGAGTCACGTCCTGCTGTGACTAATCGGCTTATAAATTCGCTTGCAACCCAAGGGCAAATATCACGACTTGGTTTCTAATTTCTACATCACGATAGAAGCCTGAACTCAAATCTGACATCAAGACTGGAAGAAGGTGGAAAATTGAGGCCCGTACGAGCATGGTAAAGTTGGAAAACGAAGGAGGACTCACTAGTATTAGCGAGCTGAGCCTGAAAGATCTGTTTGTACGTGTGATATATGAGTATTATATTGTGTTATATGCCGTAGCAAGAGGAATGGAATATGCTAGTAGAGAGAGATTTAAGGCTTTCTAGCTGTACTGTGTCCTCTGTGCAGATATGATACAAGGCGGGTAATTTCTATTTATTTCTTAGCCGACAGAACGCATTGCAACGGCAAGCGATCGGCTGAGTCCGAGTTTGTACTCTTTATTTTTAATTTTTAATTTTTTTGCATCTTATATACGAGATGGTTTTACAATATATTGAGAGCATGCCAGACATACAACTAGATGAAGCCTTGATTGGCATTATTGAAAATCCTCAGAAAAGGATAGAAGCATCTGGGCTAAGGCACAATACAATGATTATCATAGACATGCAAATATGGCCGTCATTCTGTTGTTTACATTGAAAACCGCAGTGGTGACGGTCAGGCTGAAAGAGACCCAAGTACACATGTAGCCAGACTACAGCCTTACACAGTACTGGAAATCCAAAAAGAAAGAAGAGAAAAAAAAAACGACATCATGACAATATTCCGAGAGGGCATTTTTATCTGGCGTAAACATTGACGATCAAAAAGGAGGCTTGGCTTTCACGACTATGAGATTCTATATATCTTATCTGGCCCGGTGGAATGGGGCATAGACGACATGAAATTCCAAAGAAAAGGAAAGAAAGTGTCTTTCTCTCACCAGAAATACAACGGATAAAAAGAAGACCATATTCTCACAAGATAAATTGTCTCTTTTTTGTCTCCCTTTCGTAAAACCCTGGCACATGTCTAGACGCTTCTTTTTCCTTGGATCTGCATGGCACAAACCATGTAAGCGGCATAGTTAGTTGAACGATTACCGTCTGCTACCCAAACGATGTCCAGAAACCAACGGAACTACTGCGGACAAAACTGCCAATACGACTGGCTGTGTAGAGGTGAGTTGTATGTGCTTCTCCTTTTTTCCATTCTTTTTTCCTCTTTGTGACTGTGATATTGTGAGCCGTAGTTTTGCCTGTCACTTGTCGATAGTTCTAGAACGGACCAGAGGGAGATTCTGAGAATGGGTGTAACTGTCCTTTTCAAGCCTGTATGTAAGTAGTACTGATAAACATATTTTGTTTTATCTATGCCCTGACTTGCCTCTGCCCGACTAACAAGGACTGGATCTGAATCTGACATGTTGCCTGAGCGGCAAAAAACAACAACAGACTACACTTCAACTCCAGTGACGATCACTGCGTCCACAGGGCATTTTAGCTGTCAGTCAGTGAAACGTGAGCTAGAGACTGCCACGAACCCGAGCTAAGACTTTTATATCGGTAGTATTGTTTGGCTTCACCGAGGCTGGAGCAAGCCAGAATACGAGTGCAGAATGAGGCGTCGAAACTGGATTTAGGAAATCTTGGTGTATCTGGCCGAACAAAAATAAACAAAAAAAAGGGCAAGTCAGCCTGCGTTGCCATGATGTGTGGTTCAGGGCGTGAAGAAGCTGGCCGCAGCAACGATGAGAGACGAGCTTGGCTTGTTGGTATTTTGGATAGCGAGAGCTCCCACTTCAGCAGGCATTGGCGTCGGGCTGTCAGGCGGTTTCGTGGTGATGCCTCGCAAACGAGTGTGACATGTTGATGACCTCTATGGTCTTTGCTGTATATGCTGCCACTGAGCCTTGGGCGGTATATTCGCGCTGGATAGTGCTACAGTACGTCTCGGTCTAGAACTGCGGGGCTGCTGTTAGCGGAATGGGCTCTGTCGGTAGGATTATAGGGGCTAGTTTAGTGCTGAGCCTGAGGCCTGTCAAATTTATAGGCCTCTCGCTGCCAGCACAGCTTACAGTGCAGCGGCTTCTGTAACTAGTCGGCCTACCCGCACTATTGTGTATGTAAAATAGAGAGAGGGCAGCTGGAACTACGGGCCAAGTTGCCAGGATAAGGACAGGCCGACCGCTAATTATTATCCTTTTTATTTTTATTTTTACAATCGGAGCTGTAGCGGGAATCCTGCTTGGGTTTTTGGGTTTATAGTGCATGAAGTACAGCCAAGTAAGACTAAAATTTAGTATGAATAAAAAATAAGAGAATAAAAAAAAAGAATAAAAAAAAGAATAAAAAAAAGTTGGGCCCGTATACGAGGTCACGAGATAGGCGTCATGTGACCCCGCATTCTTTAACAAAGAGGGCTCTATAGAGAGATGAGCATGTTATTGCCGAGATAGCTAAAGCAACTAGCAGCCTAGCATAGATCACTGGCTGTCACTGGCTTTTCTGTTAAGAACTTGTACTGATTAGCTTGTTGCTTGCATCAAATTGACCCCGCCATGAATGAAGCCTAGCCTAGCCTTGCCTAGGCCTATTAGAAGCACGAACATGAACAAAGCTTCATCTATGACTAGGACTACTTTACTGAGCATGGCTTTAGTAAGGCAACTGGGAAAGCTATTCAGCGAGTACAGAGACAGCTACAAGCTTGAGGAGCCACAAGGCTATAGCAGAAAATCAGAGGCTACAGTGGTGATGTCAATGGCTTAAGCCTCCTGGAAATAAGCTATTCTTAACTTGTCGCTTGTAAGACATTGAAACAAGAAATTAACGTTACTAGTCACGCTTTACTATTTCATGCCGGCGTTTCCATTAGTCTAGACACTGCCTGGCATGAACCAAAGCACCTATAAAAAAAAAAGAAGAAAAAAAAAAGAAAAATATAGGACTTGGCCAGTGATCAGTTAACGTGGGCTATGCTCTATACTGTCAACTCTGTAGCCGCCTATCCGCATCATTCAGTGACTGAATAACAGATACCTAACTTGCAGGAGAAGACTCGGTTTTTTATTATTATTTTTATTTTTATCTTTTTTTTTTTGAAGCTGTTAAGCCGATACAAGAATATAAATACTAATAATATACATACACGTAAACAAACAGCTTAGGTAAGCAAAAAAAATAAAAAAATAAAAACCCTCCAATGCTGCATCCGGCTGTGATTCGACATACACAAAAAGCACCGACACATCTAATGATGCGTAATGATGTATAGCTGGTGATTCCAGACAGGACTACAAACTATTTTACCCGTTTTTAGGCTACTTATGGCTAGACCGATCGGTAGTATAGGATTAGTAGCTAGTTAGCCAAGTGAAAGCTACAGGCACGGCATATAGTGAGGTGAGTTAGTGAGGAAGACTTCGGATTTAGAGGACTTTTGGGCTCATCCGGCCTTGGCCTCCTAGTCCTTCCGTGCTCACTGGGTAGTTTCTGCTCCATGGCACACTATCGTACACTATCGTACACTATACGTCCATATCTGCATGTACTACACGCATCTCAGTCTCAGACACGACTAGCACTAACAATTACCTAGTGTCTCTTTTGTAATCCCTCTCAGCAAGAACAGAATAGTGCGTGTTCAACAGCCGCTTCCCCAAAAAGGATCCCATGGCTGGAAAAGCTGCTATAAACCGCGGCCGCCGTGATATCCATCCTGCCGTGACTGGATCGATGAGCTTGAGAGGTCTATTTTGACTGCTATATCGATATACGTAGATACAATGGAGAGCATATCCGGGCACAAGAATCGCTGGCGCAGCTCCAAGACAGCCCGAAGCCCAGTTGAAGACGTCGACTTCTCCAAACCCCAACAAGAAAATAGAGGCAGTTCAGTTCACCTGGCCATATATGGGCCCACAACTCTGTCCACAACTCTGTCGACTGTCCACATATAACTGGACATGTACAGATGTACAGTTATATGTATGATGTATGATGTATGATGTATGATGTGTATATCGCTATGTACTGGGCTGAAGACGTCACAATGAGGACTTTCTAGTGGCTGGCCCTAGGGTCATGGGCACTACTGGGAAGCCTCGCACTCGCACTGAGTGGCTAGCGTGAATTGGAGAACAGGCTTATTATGTATCAAAGATACTGCTAAAGTCCTTATTATCTTATCATGTACACAAGTAGCTAGTCAAAGATGGCAGTATAATTGAAAGTCCTATAACTGGTTATATGCATCTATTTATGCATTTCACATCTTTTCAGAGGCCTGTCGCAACGCGAGCTGATCTTCCTTCAGGGCGGCCCTCTATACTACCTTGCAACGAAAAGAACATAAATAAATAGGAACCTGGTGTATACAACGTGATATTTAGCGACATGTGCTGCTCGCGCTATAGTGACGAAATACCGCCTGTAAACCTGGCTGTCTCAGAATTACAGGGGCTGACCCACTGAATTACGGTCGGCTACGGCCACTATGGGCATCGGTAGCGGAGTTGGAAGATGATGCCGCACAGGGGGTTTAGAGTCTCTACTTTTTTTTTTTTTTTTTTTTTTTTTGCTTTACTGGGGTGTATTTGTTTCTTGATGCTGTATAGAAAGATCGCTGATGTCATTGTTTACACTACGTGCTGCTAGGCCAGACTCGGCGTTGACTAAGCTCTGTATCGGAGCTATAGATTCAGTGCTATAATATTCAGTGCTATAAGATTCAGTGCTATAGATTCAGTGCCATTTCTGGCTGTTTCCGACAATTCACAGACGGCAATAACTAGTCAAAGGCCGAGTCCGTGGACGGCTAGCGCAGTTGCTGCAGTAAGAAAGTATAGATATAGCTGTATCTTGCTCTGTTTTATACGGACTGCTCAGCACGACTCGTGCCCAGTAGGCAGTAGGCAGTAGGCATAGAGGCATCGAGACATCGAGACATCGAGACATCGAGGCACCGAGCAGATATAACTGGCATCCTGCTTCTGATCGAACACAGCAAAACATCTTCGAGCGAGAGTCCTCTAGATATTTAGCATGCATGCCCTCTAGGCTCAATGCAGTACACGCTACGTGAGCAAAAAGCAGGCGTATGTCAAGCTAGTCCTGCTGGAGTGGGGTGGGCAAAAGGAGGGGGCGTGTGCGTAGTCCGCAGCAGCAAACTCTCAATCTAACCTCGATATAAAGAGACTCGTCTTGCCACTACTCTTCTTCTCTTCTTGGAAAAATAACTCTCAATTTCTCCTGCCACCACCCTCACATTCCAGTATCAGTTTTTTCTCATTTCGAGACCTCTCCTCGCACTTTCCACTCTCGCCGTACTTTTATTGTCTCGCCAACCAGCGTCAACACCACCAGCTCTGCCTCTTATCTGAGCAGGCCGTCTCTCTCTCTCTCTCTCTTTCTCTCTCTCTCTCTCTGCCGTCTAGTCTATCCAGCATCAGTTATACACAGCACTCATATCAGCAAGGCACCCTCTCTCTATACCAGGACTCCTCGACGCCCCAGCCCGCCTCCCCCCGCCTTGTCGCCACAGCAGCATTACTTTGCCGGCATCTCCAGCTTGCGTGCTCAGCAGACGCTGGCCCAACCATTGCCCATGAATTCGGTATACCGACACACCATCATGCCAGAACTCTATGATTTCAGTCCCGCCGGGGTGTCTGGCCAGTTCTCCCGAGACACCGGCTTCTCCCGCCAGTCCAGCCAGAACCGCTTCAGTAAGTTGCCGTCCTACGACCTTGGCCTGTGCCGTCCGCTGCCGCCGCGGACCGAGACCGCACCGCCGTCTGCATATCTCGGTGCTAATGCCTACGCCACAGACCAGAACCCGCGGACTGCCTTCTACAGCCTAGACAGCCAGCACCCCGGCCTGCCAGGGACCGGCTTCGACGGCGGCCTGCTGCCCATCTCGTCGTCTGTCGCGGCGTCGGCCTCAACGGCTGCCTACTCCCACCCGGCTGCTTTCGAGTCGTCGTGGCTGAACCACATGGGCAGCGGCAGCACGCTGCCCTCCTCCATCGGCCTGAGCAACCCCCCGGCCATGGCCTTCAACGCGTCGGCCGACGCCTCGTACCCCAATGGCTTCCCCATGCTGTCGCAGAGCGGCAACCAGGACCTGGCCTCGCTGAATGCCCACAGCATCACCCCGCAGTCCATGTCGCCGCACGATGCCTACAGCAACGCCATGGACGTCAACGTCGGCAACGCCCTGCTCTTCGACGACAACTCGCACCGAGAGTACAGCCACTCGCCCATGTCTCAAAACAGTCCGCTCGACCTGGTGCCCATGGAGCCCACGCACGCCTCCATGCACGCCTACAGCACCAGCAGCAGCGCTCTGCACCCCCAGCCGCTGTCACATCCTCGCCACCTCTTCCAGCACCAGCAGCAGCAGCACCAGCAGCAGCAACACCAGCAGCACCAGCACCAGCCGTCGCACCAGCAGCAGCTCGAGATGATGGCGCAAAAGGACCGCGAAAAGACCTTCTCCTGCACCTACACCGGCTGCCCCTCGCGCTTCAACACCACCGAGGAGCTCCAGGTGCACAAGAAGGAGGCCCACCGCAGCGGCAACAGCAAGCCCGACGTCACCCAGAAGGGCCCCTACATCTGCTCCCGCGTGAACCCCAACACCGGACGCCAGTGCGGCAGCCAGTTCAACCGCCCCTACGACCTCACGCGCCACGAGGCGACCATCCACAACTCCGACCGCGAGAAGTTCAGCTGCCCCATCTGCCCCGACAAGACCTTTAGCAGGTTCGACGCCCTGACGCGCCACTACGGCCACGTCCACCCTACGATTGCGCCGCCCGTCAAGAACAAGGAGCGCAAGACGCACACGCGCCGGTCCTCCAAGAACGCCGTGCGCATCGCCCGCCGGGAATCGCTGGACCACGGCGACGCGGCGTCTCTCGCTAGCAGCAGCCTTAAGTGGGAGCACCAGTAGAGGGGAGAGAGGGCGTCCGTTTTTCGTTGTCTTTTCTGTCTTATCCACTGCTGCTTCCTTCTGTTCTACTACTCCTGCTGTCCTACCCAGTCTACGCCTGCTCTGTTTGCCCGTTGCCTGCATGGAGCACGGAGCATGGAGCTGTGCAGGACTTGATTATGCGGTGATGCCAGCGTGAGATGCGCCTCTGGCTGTCTTGCGATGACGTCAACGAATGCGACACAGCGTCATTGCTACAGCTTGTTTTTCTCCCCAGTCACGAAGCGAAGCAACCATAATCCCAGCCAAGACTGGAGGGTGCCTTTTTTTCTTTCTTCCCTTGACCATTTTTCGTCTTGGGCTCGAGGCACCCTGACGTCATTTTCACTCACGCCTTGTCGTATTGCGGGCAGCTGGCAGCACCTGGCACGCTGTCTTGGGCATCTGTCAAAGGCTGCCCCATGTGACCTTGGCATGTGATCTTCATATCTTTGGCTTCTACGTCTTTCTACACTGGACCAGAGTTTTCTTTCTTTTTTTGCAAGCCACGGCTTAGCGAGGCCTTTTTGGACAGCAGATCAGGCACTTGAAACCACAGCAAGCCCGGATTTTCCTTTCTACTTTTCCTCAGTCCAACTATCCGGGTTCGAGTCTGGTGAATCTGAGCCCCTGCAACCTCTGCCTAATTCACACCAATTAGGCCGCTTGGGTGTATGGCATGATACAAACCTTAGGGTCAGCAAGACAAGAAACACACCACCACACCACAAAAATCTTTTCTTCTTCTTCGGCCTTCTTTTGCCTGTGCTTGCTGGATTCATCCCTCTTTTTTTTTTTATATCTTCTATTTTCCTTTGTCTGTCACGATTATATGTTTTTTTTTATCTTTCTTTGTTCTTCTATTATTTTTTCTCTTGGCTCTACTTTTCACGACAACTTATGCTTTTTTTCTAAGATTACGTTTCTCTTTTTTCTTTTTCTTTCTTTGTTTCCCTCTTATCTATGCTTCAACTTTAGACGAGCTCTTATTTCGTAACCCCACTCTCGTGGCTTGGGTTTACGCAGTGTTTTTTTTCTTTATTCTTTTCTTTTAATTATTGGTCATCAGCACGGAGTTGATATCTTTTTTGATGTCTCCATAGCTGTTCTTGGGAGGAGGCAAAAAAAGGGTTTTTTTCTATCAAGTTTGCTTTGTTTTCGAGTTGGAGGTTTTCATTTTTTTCTTCATTTGTTCTTTTACTGTGGTTTCCTGACTCGGGCTTTGGTTATTTGTTCTGTTCTTTGGTTGTTTTTTTACTTTATCGTCACAGTTGGTACCAGCCCCGATTGTTGTTGAATCCCTTATACTCTATAGAAGCCCCCGCAAGGCCACCCACATAATGAATCTCGAGATGCATTTTCTACTATTATCAATCATTATCCTATACTGTATACCACTTTGTGCATGTCTGTGAATCTGTGTTTCGGGATGAGGGAGCTATCGAGCTATCCCAAGTAGATAAGTAGATCTTCCTATTCCCAAAAGCCCGGCTTCAAGGTACCACATATGTACAAATACTGTCGATCTGGGGTAGATTACAACTAGTGTCATGTTACCATGGAGTATGAGACGAAAAGAGGGGGGGGGGGGGGGTCTCAACTAGTTTTAGTTTATGATTTTCACTTTTTGTTTTAAATTTTTGCGTTACTGGTGTGACTACTGCTGGTGGTGTCTAAATAGTGATTAGTTATCATGCTAGAAACATAATAACACCACTCTGAATCGTATAACAGGGCTATACTTATAACCTAGTTGTATTATGCATGTAGACATACATAATAGTTGTATGATGGAGAAACAAAAAACAGCTTATTTCTTGCATTCCGACATGCCGGGGGAATATTGCATTTTCTATATAATTAATATGGCCCGTGGCAGACATGACATGACAATTAGAAGAATACTAGGTAGCATATCTGGATATGTACAGATATATCAAGAGATCAGGATGTCACGAAAGGAAGAAGACTATCGGTTCATAGTACCATAGTAGCAACATGGAAACATAGAAACATAGAAACATATTAAGCTACGGATACGACACAGGGTGAGTAGTAGTAGTACTTACATGTGTTTTTTTAGTATTCTTTGGGATTTTCTTAGTATTTTTGTATCCTTCCCTTGAACTTTTATTCATTTTTTTCTTGGGTTACATGGAGGAAGCTTTTTTCTAGGCTAGCTGCAATTCTCATTGATTGATTCGCTCTCAATCAATCCGAAAAAAAAACGTCTCAAGGAATGAACTTGGTTTTTTTGGTTTCACGTCCACAGATATCCTTGGGAACAACGCTGGATAAATCTCGGAGAAATATGTCTTAGCCTTAACTCTCTGTATATTCTCGTCACATATATGTATATATACATATGCACTCAAAGGTTCTTTCCCTATTTCCTGCGATGTGATGTATTGTAACACGGGGATGTCGGGTAAGTACCCACAATGACATCACCGTATTCTCCAGCTCCACAATGCTCCCACATTTTCCTACAGCGCAGCAGTTGCTTGAAAGGGTCAGATGGAAAAGGACTCATTTATTAGTACAGCAGTTTTATTATTTATTTTTATTTATATTTATTTTTACGGCCGCTTTTAGTAAAAGGGGTGCGCCATCTTCGTCATTGAGAACAGGGGGCTCTGATTGCTATTGTTGTCGATAGTTGGATCAATATAATGTCTGTATACACACATGTACACTATGTCTACAAATATCTATATATCTATATATCTATATATATATATACGTATTGTTCATTGGAGGCCCTCGCTAAAATCTAGGGATGCATAGCCTGACTTTATCGACATAACAGGGCTAAAGGCACCCGCAGAAGAAAACAGAAGACCAATCCAAAAAGCTAGGGGAAAAAAGAGTGAAAAACACACCAACTGATGCACCTCAGAATACGGCATCTCGTCCCATATTTCTTCCCTTCCTTTGATCGGCTCGTCAGCACGGTCATCGATTCTCAAATCCCCGGCAGTACGAACGATGAATCATCATGAAGTATCTGTATACGACATATACCAAAGCATGTACATCAGTTGCACATTGCACATGCGACTCTGGCTTCCTCCTTTGTTTTCTCTTTCCGCGCCCCTATTCCCATTCTGCTGTGCCAAACAGCCCTCGGTATACTATACAGCATACATCATTAGCTGTACGGTGCCGTCTCCAAATTCTTTACCTCTTTGCTCGTGTCGTCATAGGACATGATTAAACAAACATCCGTTACTTCATCTATGCAGCCACATAAATCTGGATTTGATAGCAGAGCAGGCAGGCCGGCTGGTAAACATAGCCCTGTAGCAAAGATTCCTCCTCCTCCTCTTCCTCTTCCCGTTGTCACACTAGTTTCTATGCCAGTCTCTATGCCTTTGATATGTACATTTGTAGTCACTGTTACCCGAGCCTGCTTCCGTCACTATCACGTCCGAGCGGGCACGCACAGGGCTCTGCTGTCGGCATATGATGTGGTGTGCCTCATAATGACTGTCTTCTACTTCTGTCTTCTGCTCCATTGTGCCTCATAATGACTGTCGTCTACTTCTGTCTTCTGCTCCATCCGTCCTGTTCAATGTCGTTCGGGCTGCAGACTGGCAACTGTAGGAACCCAACATCTACGCCCTACTACCATCATATACTACACGACAGAGTGGAGGCTACTTTTGATACCAAGTACATGTATACTGCAAGTGAATGAGTTGGTCTTTGTCTCTTTCTTTCTGTATCCATCTTGAGAAGATAATGTGGTCTTATGATCGCTTCTATATCTGACCTTGCATCCAAGTCTCACATTCAACCCACCCACCCACACTAATCAATGTGCATATGCATATGGTTAGGTGCATGGTGCATATACAACTGCAGACATACAGACATGCAAAATATGCACATATATGCATACAACTAATCAACTAACCCATAGGGCCCAGTAGTGTGAGTGGGCATGCATATCCACTAATGCTTATGGCGCCAGACCAATATTGTACCTTTGTATTTACGTACATATTGGAATCCATTGTTTTTGTCTCGCTGCTTTATAGCTAGCGTCATCCATATAAAGAGAGACAGCATCTACAGATACCGCTTTGTGACACCGTCTTAGCCCAAAGTCTACTACCATACAGACATGTAGGGTGTCAATGAGGCTGGGTCAGTACCTAGCCTGTTTCTCAGGCGTCAATATCGTATCAATATAGCACCAGCAGCTACCATGACTACCACCATTACTGTGTATCGCTATTTCTTCCACTATTGCTACCCTTGTCGGAGCATCCACTACCACTATACGTACAGTTGTAGTAGTCTGCCGACTTGAGTGACAACCGTGGCTATTGTAGTCATCATGGAATGCAGGCCGACGCGCTACTGTGAAACGCCGTGCTTAAACGAGTGTTAGCGGGCGTATTTGTTGGTTGCTAAAACATTACCTCAAAGGCGTCAGTCAATCACACGTGTATATAGCCTACATGTTGATAGCATAGTCAGCTCCATTACGATATTGTTCATATGTCTCCTCGTATACAGTAGGCCTCGAATGCACGTTGGTGGAAGAAACGAGGCTAGCTGATAATATATACACGTCCATACAGATACAGATACATAAATAAAAGCTGACCAAAATCCGCCCTCCCGTAATTGGTGACTATGATGACCGCACTCTCTAATCGCCTTGTTCCGTTCCGAGCCCGGTTCTTGCCATAACTGGCCGCCCCGAAACCCTCCTTTGAAACCCGAACGTCCGAGAGTACGGGGGGGGGGGGCGTGGGATATATGTACAAGTATATATGTATAAGTATAAGTATATCTATAGTATATTTATAAGCTTATACTATACATGTGTATAGATATAAATGTGGAGGAATACATATGTAGGCATGTAGGCAAGTAGTTCATTCCTCTGGAACAATTATTACACCTGAACTAACATAAAGGCTGCCAATCATTGACGGCTGTCACAGGATATATCACAAGGAATCTTTCATTTTTCTTTTTCTTTTTCGGGGCTTATTGAGGGAGGCACAAAGTATCAATCTATCGCCGATCTTACCCTTTCATATACAGCTATTATGGTTTTTTTTTCTTCTTTTCTTCTTTTCTTTCCCCTTGTTCGTATATTATATTAGATAATCATAGAAAAAAAGTCCTCTACAAAGTAATCAACTGATTTATACAACTAACTGGTGTGCCTAGTTGTAGAGAAAACAACCCAACCATACATTACATCATAAATCGTTCATAACGAGACAACTTACAGCTAAGATATTAGAAACTTGGAAGACGGATTGACACCCACTTATGATTCTGTTCCAATTGCAACTTACATGTACAATTCCTAGTCGGTACCGTAACGCAGAGTTCAGGCTTGTTTTCTGTTTTTGGTAGTCATAGTAATAGTAATATTAATATATGACATCATGTAGTGATGTTGTTCTTCTCTTTAGGAATACGGCAAATACCGTATTCATATCACATAAGATTGGATAAAGTATCATCTCTCTTTGAAGGAGAGCTCGTACGACTTTAGTGGCCCTCGCAGTTCAAGACAGCCAGTAGATCATACAGGTTTTAGTAGCTTGACATGAATTATCAAAGACATGTACATTGATTTCAGTACATGTTCATGAAGTGGTGCTTGCTTGCCTAGAACTACTTATACGTAAGACGGACCCTGGAGGAGTTGTCAAGACTCCCTTGATGCTAGGATCGATAGGGCGATCGATGGCAATAGTGACAACACTGGTCACAGGTGGGTTGCTCGACAGCGCGTCAGCCTCACTAACTGACGACAGGAGCCTCAAGCTACAGTTCTGCCCCGCAAAAGCACCAGCTAAGCCTTCCGTAGACACGGCACTGTGGGCAACGATATAGATAGCCGAGAAACCAAGGTTGTTTAGGGCGCGGAATAGTAGCACGGCTAGTTCCATCCGATCCGACGGCAATATCAGGGCGAGGACTCTCAGCCAATAGACGCGGATTTCCAGATAACGAAGACTTCGCAAGGGCATAGGCGATGTCCTGTTCGTATGCCGGGAGGTGTGTTGTCACTCAGAAGGTTGACACTTCCATCATCTGAGGTGACGGAATGGCAGTGTTGACAGTCATGGCCACTTGGTGGTCTTCGTAGTAGAGCTGCAGTTGCTCTCGATGAGACACTCGGCCCTTGAGATACGTAGATGTAGGGTTATTCGTGACACACGAGGGGGCCTGTAGATCTGAGAGGATACATGTTTATCTTGATTCTCTCGGCTCTAGGTCATGAATTGACTTCTCTGCCGTCATTCATGGGTCAAGGCAATAAGATTAATCTATGAAGCCGATACAAAGGGTTGGCTCATTCCTGACCGGGCGAGAGGTCTACCTTTCTATGCAAGAGAGTCAGCTATCAGAGATGATGCAAGGTGTCTACTAAGGCTATCCATATTCTGTATACTGTTTATATCGGACTTGTCGAGTATCAATAGGACTCGATATGCTGACTATGACCTCCAGTCATTGTTTTATATCGTCTAGGAGGGCGGGTACTAATAAACTGCTTTGATATCCGGGTGACATCCAAAGCAAGCCCTGACTAAAGCCAAGAGGACTATAGATACGAACGAGAGAGAGAGAGAAAGGAAGAAAGAAAGAGAGATAGCACCATCCTGCAGCTTTAGCGAGACAACAGCAGGCGGCGTGAGAGGACCGGGCGCGTCGGACCGGTGGAAATAGTGAAGAGTGACAGGAATAATGGTAAGGAAAAAACATCGTGGCTACAATCAAGACTGCGCAAACTACAGATGAAAATGGAAATGCTGACTGGACATGGGAAAGGCAGTAAATAAGGCAAACAAGACCGTCGATATATTGTACACTCTGGGAGACAAGATGGCCGGGGAACATGTGAATTTCCAGGGATCAAGTTCAGGTGCTACCTTGACAACAAGCATCTGTATAGTCAGTCCTCGAGTCTTTGTTGATTCTGGCGCCTCTACTTGGCTGGGCATTTGTCATACATATGTATATAGTCTTCCCGATGCTACTCCCTCACCGCCACTTCGATAGTAAGTATAATATAATGCCTCTTTCATAGCTAGATATCTTATATGGCTGTTGCTACAGGCGGCTTAGTCATGTCTGTGAACGTGCTGTGGCAGAAAAGAAGGCATGTCGATGAATCTTGACTTTGTAACACCTATTTCCAAGTCTCTCTGCACTTTTGTTCTTTTCTTTTTTTCATTTCTTTCTTTATTCCTTTTTTCAAAAATGCTCTAAGCTCTATAGAAAGACCTCGCCAACCTACAGATCAAACTCGAGCAGAAGCTTATATGCTGTTTATACCGACTTGGACAACATCAGCCATCTCCGGGAACTGGTTCGACACTCTGTTGTTGCTCTTGTGATTCGTGGTCTACGAGCTGTCTACGCCGTAATGACTCAAGGCCTATCAACCTTGGCCAAGTCTTGTCTTTGGTCTTTGGTTATGCTAGACTTCGATAGGGACTGTTATTCCCCTGGTTTCAGCCTAGTTCCCCTTTCCTCCTCATCCGCCTCGACTGGCCTAGATCTCTCGGTCTCGATACGACCGACGTCCCTTGCAAACTCTCGTATATCGACTGTCTCAGCACTGGCACACCATCGTGCTCCGCAAGCCACTCTGGCTATCTAAACTCCGCGGCGGGACTATGCTATATGCACCAGTGCGGCCTGGTCGGAAGCCACGGAGCACGACTCAACGTCCCACGAAACATCCGCCTTGTTTGCCATCTTGTTTGCCATCTTGGGGCATCATCTTTGGCTTGACTCTCAGGGGCCCACTTGGGGTTTGGCTAAGTCAGATACCTAGCCGACCAACCGGACATTTGATGGGACATATTCCCGCCGTATTCCAACAGATATTAGTCTTTCTCCTTCATCGGTCTCAATCGAACTATTCTTTTACGACCAGTTTTCATCGCAACTCCTCGTATATCGTCTCATTAGCCTTTCTCCTTCATCGGTATCAATCGAAGTCCTTTCTACTAGATTGCTTGCCACTGCCTCACCTAGTTCGTGTCACTCGTCGACAGCGGATGCCTCACCGTCGCCGTCATTCCCCCGCGTCTCCTCCACCTTGCTACCCTCACACACCCCATCTCCGAACGGGTCATCGTCCAAGTCACTACGCTGGACAACCCCCCGCTCATCGACACCATCGCCGAACTCCCCCTGACCATCAACGGCCACACGGAAACCATTTGGGCCTACGTGGTTCCCGGCCAGTCCGAAGACATAATTCTAGGACAAAGATGGTTAGTAAATAATGACGTTCGGCTCAGGCCCAGGACACAGGAGATTACGATCTTACCAGCAGAAGAGTTAACTGCTGAGGAATTCTACAAGCTCTGTGGAAGTGCGGATAACCCGCATATTTATAGAGCTTCGCTGGAGAACATCAAGATCGCTCTTGCCCACAAAGACAAGTCCCGTCCTCACCTGCCGGATTGGTTAGAACCTGTTGTCTCGGCTTTTGACCCTGGAAGGACTCAAACAGTCCCAATTTATCGGATCAGCCAACTCCGAATATGGCTCTTCCGTCCTATTCGTCAACAAGCCAGGAGGCGGCGGATGTAAGGGTCCAAGGCCCGTCAATATCGGCCAAGTCATGCCTTGGCTCTACTCGACTTGGACATAAATAGGGACCGATTCCCTCGTAGTTTAGTCTTAGTTTCTCTTTCTCCCTCATCGGTCTCAATTCAATCCACTTTTACGATCATTTTTCCTCGCAAATCCTCGTATATCGTCTCAGAAGACCTTAGTGCCGAGGAATTCTACAAACTCTGCAACGAAGAGGAAAACGTCGGTATATACAGAGCTTCCTTGGAGAACATCCAAAGCGCACTCGCTCACAAGGACAAATCTCGTCCCCATTTACCTGACTGGTTGGAACCAGTAGCCTCAGCCTTCGACCCTAAACTGGCCGAAACACTGCCACCGCAAGAACGAGCAAATAGATCACACGCTTCAGATCACACAAAGAAGGGCTAACTCTTTGTACCACATCTGTCAGAAATACTGGCACCGTTGGTAGGGTAAACCAAGCAAAGATAGTTGATTCATTCGGTCTGACACTTATGAGAATGTATTCAACAAAGTTAAGCAGGTCTTCTTACTTCCAGCTCTAATGCCTTTTGATACGGCAACTGAAAATTATAGTTTCAGTTGGTTCATTTGGTCATGAGGTGGAATATAAGGAAACTTCAATAGTATAATCGTACATCAACAAAGATCAAAATGATATAAAAAAAGGCTTGTACACGACTAAGTAAATGTTTCGATATATCTATGTAGTAGAGTACGAACTAAAGTTCAACGTTTGGTGTGATTGCGGTGTAAGTTAGATCGTGCCTTTTTTGTATCATTGACTGCCGGTGTACCAGCTACGATGGTCTTGAAAGAGATCCAAGGCGGTTTCTGTAGTGAGAAGAATATCTAGAAGATAGGTGACGAGACCTGGCCATGACTCAACCAAGCCGTAGAATGGCGCCACCCCCGGACTTCAACGAAACTCGGGTTACACAGCCACTAAAACGCGCTAGTATATAGTTGTCAATAGTTATAACATTTACATATCTTCCTGTTTGAACTTGCTTTTATTCTTCTTTTTCATTTCAGTAGTACGATACCATCACCTGTACTGTACCTAGCACGTCTTGATTGTATAAAGTGTTCTTCCCATCACGTACTAAGTTGTAGTCAAATGTGGCTGAGGCTGACATTAGCATGGCTGTGGCTTGACGAGAAATACAGAGATATGTACATACTGTGTGGCTGTGGCATAAGTGTGGCACAAAGACAACAATAACATGTACCAACTTTTTCCCCTCAATTGTCAGGCCACCTACCTACCCCGCAATTGTCAGGTCATCTGCCCTTGAATAGATAAGCTGACAATGCCTAACCGGCTAATATCTTTAACTGCCTGATATTCATGACGAAAAAAGGCAAATCCTGTCATTCAACTTACAAATCACACCACCCATCCTTTTTATGGCTATCTAACTTTGCAGATGAATGATTCTTCCCTCAGCTGAAGCCTTCTCTTATAAAAAGAAAAGGTAGTTCTTGGGGTTTTGATTGTTCTTCTTATGTAGCTAGATAGCTATGAACATGCTCCTCTGGGAACTTCTCTTTCTTTTTATAACAAAGCGATACGACAAAGTGGCACTTTAACCCATTTCTGCCGTATATGGCCACGGAAATTCGCCGACGGACGAAGAACCGCCTGCAACTCGAATCCTGTCTCAAGGGACAGCAGTTACATCATCGCATATAGTGTTCTTTATGCCGATATACTGGTATGTTAGCACAGCAACGCCAACAACAAGCCCCGCATCGAGGACATCGAGCTACCGAGTCCTCCTCACACTAGACACCATGTTCAGAGCCTGCAAATCCAGCTGGCTCGGGGTCTGGGGGATCTAGACATGCCTGATACCTCATCGCCATCACCGAAAGCCATCATCGACGATGCATCAACGGCCACGGTGGCTCATCCAAGGCACTATATTCTGCCGCCACAAAAACACCACCTCCATCTCAGGTACCTCTGACAAAAGTTGGCAGCAAGTCAAGCACCGCAAACCAGCCCGCTCCTCTGTCCAGTCTACACAGAGCACCAACAAGCTTTTGCTGATCGGTGGCGACAAGATTCCGTCCCCCAAGCACATTCGTGACTTGGTTAATTGTAATGGACCGATGAAAGCCATTGAGGTGAGATTGTCCTCCAAGAACAACATCAGCCATAACATGCTACAGCGTCCCCGCGAAGGCCAGCCTCCTGAAGAAGACCAAAGACAGCTGGAAGGACTGTATCGAACCCGAAAAACTGGCTGCGTCTCGATGAGATGGACTATCTTGCTAACGAGTTCTATAACAGCAACGGCAGGAATTTCGGCTTTTCCTAGAACCTGTTTGCCTTAGCAAGTAGATGTCGTCAAGTACTTTTATGACTAAGAAACCCACGACGAGAGCCACAGCTCCAGCTACCACCGAACATATGCCGGCCTACCGGACCGTCTGCACGTTATAGCGTGTTTGATGGTCCCGCACCGATCATCTGCACGTTATAGCGTGTTTGATGATCCCGCACCGATCATCGTCTGCACGTTATAGCGTGTTTGATGATCCCGCACCGATCATCGTCTGCGCGTTATAGCGTGTTTGATGATCCCGCACCGATCATCGTCTGCACGTTATAGCGTGTTTGATGGTCCCGCACCGACTGATCATCGTCTGCACGTTATGGAGTGTCTGATGGTTTACTCACCGCCTGTCGTACCGTCCGTACTACAGGATGGTGTTACCTATCCTTGTTCCGAAGATTCGCTGGGGCCTTTCCCGGCCACGATTGCCCTCTATTTTAGTCTAGTTTTCCTTTCCTCCTCACCAGTCTCAACTTATTAGATCAATACGACTTCTTTCCATCGCAACTTCTCATATATCGTCTCAAGTTGGACGTGGGAAGGTCTTCAAGGCTAGGATCATCAATGAATTAAATTGTGGTTCTACAATGCTAGACAAGAAGAAAAAGAAAGACGAATAATACACAATTCGAAGAAAACTGGCTGGCAACAGTTCAGAGAGGAAACTTCAGGAAACAAGCGTTAGGATATCGGACGACCTCGACAAAATAAAACAGCTGTTTGGCCGCTGGGAAAGTCAGTCTATAAAATTTACATAGTTTGCAGTAAATATATTGTTTGTTATGAAAATAGACTGATAATATCTAGATTCCAATAATTACAAATAGCTTGAGAAACTAACTACCAATGTCTCTAATCGGGGACAATATTGTAGCTTAAAGGGTAGAATAAGGGTTGTAGTTGAGAGGGTTGTTTGGTAGGCATCTTGGTTAATATAAAATCGGTATAAGGGCTTGGGTCTCACAATGGTGGCTCATCTCGAGCTTAGGGTTCAAGAGACTGCCTGTCCACATGCTATGCTTTATAATACCTTTAGTTTATTAATATAGTCAGTCAACCATATATTTTGTACACATAACCTTGGTATATAATTATCACTCCAACATTACCCTCTATAATATATTATAGCCTTATAAGCAATACATGAATATGGTGGACTCCCTGACTTAGAAGTTTATCTACCGCCAAGAATCCCAGGCTTGTGCTCATGCTCACAGCAAGTCTCAACGAGATCTAACGTTGACTGTGGCCAACCGGTTGTTCCCGGAATAGCTTTTGCCTTGGGTCCTTTTTCAAATGCAATAAGTTCTTAGACAATTTCTCTTGTTCTAGTCCGTCATTTTTGCCTCTTCCACTATATATTGTCTTTTCATCTAGATTTACTTTTAGGGCAAGTAAAGAATCCCAAAATTCATGTTGACCGACCTGTAGGTTGAGCCGGGATATTTATGTGGTTTCATTAGGTGTTTTTATTATTTTACATTCTTGACTACCATATTATTTTCTACTCTTTTTCTACCATCCATGCTGTTGCAGATAGCATTCAGATAGCCCTACGGACATGGTAGTTGTCGTAACATTATGCCATTAGCCTGATAGGCCTGTCTCCTGTTGGGTAGCTATTGCGTTTGGCTCATATATATATATATATATATATATATCTGTGGGTATACAAGGATCGTCACTTCCAACCTCTTTTTCAGAGCCTGGTCGTTAATATATCCTGTAGCACGTAAGGGAGATTATGCACTTTTTCAGTACACAACCTATTACACCTCTTCTTATAATTGACCTTGCTGTTCTGTGATTAACTCGTGTAAGTCAATCACTGATCAGTGTGGGTATACAAGGGTTATCACTTAGGTTACTAATAGCATATGCTGATTCTTAACGTGTGTAGTGATGATGATGGTTGTTATTCATGTCTAACTATGATCTAGTGAGGAAACGGTGCCTGCACCGTTGCCTAAATACCTAATACCCCGCCCGTACGTGGTCATGTGACCGTGACCCACATACGGTGGCAATACTGCATTATGGTATACAGACAATATCTATCTCTCTCTATAATTTTAGTAGCCTACTTCTTCGGGATCCCGCGTCTGAGCTTTGTTTCTCAACACACTTATCATAATTTAACTCAAACACTCGTCTTTAAGGCCTAGCTTACTTTTATTTAATTCTACTCGGATTATAATTATCTGATAACTCTCTCACGTTTTGTTGTATTCTATTTTGTTATGATCCAAGTTAGTTACCTGTTTGTCTACTCGCCTTAATGTCTACTTGTCTTCTCTTCGGCTGTGTATGTGACAGATCTACGACGAGAACTAGGCTTGCAAAGGTAGATGATGATGATGATTTTATTTATAGCCTAGAGATTTATCTAAGAGCTCCTTTTCAACTCCGGGCGAGGCCGTGTTTTCTGGCACCAATTTTCTATGTTCCTAGTATCTGGGACTGCTCAGACTAGTCTGGCATCCATCCCTTTTACAGTAGCAGCACCCACGTCTCCTTTTAAAACAAAAACAAAAAGAAAAGAAAAACCAATATAAATACTAAAAAAAAACAAAGGAAAAAAGAAGAGAGATTTCCATGATCCTCAACCCTCTGTAGTGGCTGTGCCTGTTTTTGTGCCTTTTTTTGCCAGTGTTCTTCTACCTTTCATGGTCATGAGTAGTTTTTTGGTGAATAAGGTTTCAGCCTTTTACGACCAAATGTGGGTCCTTTGCTTGTCTTTGCCACATCTGTGGCATTTCATTGTGGCGTTCTCGCGGTTAAACCTCATGATATTCTTTAAAGTCACCATGACCAGAGAGTGCGGCCAGTACCTGTCCTTGACTGATTCTTGTCCCCCCAGGTATGGCGACTTCTCCTGGAGAGGGAAACCCCATTTCTCGCCTCTCCATGTTGTCTCTGATGGCAGCCTGCTCGTAGAACCATTCCTTGAGCTTTGCCTGTTTATATCCCCTAAGCCACCTGTAAGCTCTTGCTATAGACATGGAGTGTTCCGGAGTGCGTTTGGCCGAGCCTTTTGCTAGTGCATCAGCTCTCTCATTGCCGCCGATTTACACTCCTAGTTGTAGGCCTCCTTATATAACCGCAAGATATAACCATGTAACATATGTATCTGTATTGTACGTTCTGTACCTCCTTGCAGTGTCGAGAATATAACCCACTCCTCTTCTTGCATATTCCATCCATTTTCTGGATCTTTCCATTGAACAGGGAGTTCTAATTAATCAAAGTAGCCTATGGCGTTTGCATTGTATTCTTTTGAGGCACTGACAGGTCCACACAAAGGGTTTTTTGCCCGTTACAAAACCCATTTTCTCTGCCCCTTTCAACGTCATTTATAGACTGCTTATCAATCAATGCTTACACGCTCAGCGGATTCCACCTTAGATGATGGCATGCAATTCATAATGAGTTGACATAGCTGTATATCGGATATATTAGTGAGGCCTAACCCTTTTGTAAGTTCTATATGGTCTTTCTAGATCTAAATGATCTGCCAACACAATTCTATTGGCACCACATGCCAGTGAATCTTTTTTATTTTATTTTTATTTTGGATGTATGGTACATAGATAGAATTAAGAATTGGGTAGTTGATGTCGTATTGTAAATTAAGAATGACAATTGTTGCTCAACCTTATAGACTGGGTAAACATTAGGCACCAAATCCAACATTAGGCTGAACGGACTAGATATGCACTTTCCAATCTGAGAACAAAAATATAAACATAGCCCAATACAATATAGATTCTTCCTATGCATCTCAACCTTTCTTCATTCGATTGCTCATACATTCATCTTCTTTACTATCTAATACCTCTTTATCTCGTACCTCCAACTATAGCCACTATTCGATCATTGCTACTTACAATAGCTTTCACTATGACGACTCTATTGTGCCCAGAAAAAGACACCTATGAGATTGGCTGGATATGTGCCTCGCCTCTGGAGTTAGCTGCTGCAAAACTTATGTTTGATGAACACTTCAAACCTCCCAAAACCCATACCCCCACAAGTTCAAACATCTATACCTTTGGACGTATTGGAGACCATAATGTTGCCTTGACTTGCCTAGCATCAACTGGTCAAACTCGGGCGGCCGCTCTTTCTCGAGGCATGATACACGACTTTCCTACATCTCTAAGACTCACACTTTTGGTAGGAACCGGAGCTGGAATTCCCTCTCGGGAGTGTGACATTCGACTCGGCGATATCGCGGTTGGTGTACCTATTGGTACATATAGTGGTGTTGTTCAATATGATGTTGGCAAACTACTATGTGACGGGCTGTTTCTACGACAAGGCCAGCTAAATGCCCCCCCAGATGTATTACGGAGCGCTCTTAACAACTTCGATGCCAACATATTTACTGCTGACCCCAAGTTTCCGACATATATAGATACAGCACTATCACTTAATTCTAGGACTAAGCAGAATTTTAGAAAGCCCGACTTTCAAAGTGATCGACTATTCGCTTCAGAGCATGACCATCGATCCAATGCTCCAAGCTGTGACTCTTGTCCTCAAGAATGGGAGTTGCAGAGACCAACACGTGGAGACGACTGTCCCCAGGTACATTATGGAATAATTGCCTCTGGAAACTCTGTGATGCGAGATGCAATTCGTCGCGACAAATTGCAACAGGAAATTGGGGCAATATGTGTGGAAATGGAGGCTGCCGGTATATTGCAACAGTTGCCATGCCTCGTGATCCGTGGTATCTCAAACTATGCCGATAGCCATAAGCAGGATAAGTGGCATGGTTTTGCGTCTCTGTCTGCTGCTGCCTATGCCAAGGAGATCCTAGGCTATGTGCCCAAGAGCAATCTTGGTACCACGATACTGGCCTCACAGGTTATTGGTAAGTTTCATCTAATCTTTATTCAACAACACCACTTTTACTGGATTCGAAAAGTTAACATTTTGGTTATTATAGGAGACCTGGGTGACAACATAACCAACAACACGAATCGAGTGATAGACCACAACGAAAATCTACACAACCGAATGATTCACCACAACGAAAGTCTACATAACCAAAATGTTGACCTTCAACTGGAAAGCGAACTATCGAAATGTCATCAAGACTTGAAAAACATTTCTTATGAGCAACATAAAGATATAAACCCAAAGGCTGTAGAAGGGACATGTGTCTGGGTTCTTCAGAATCACAAGTTCGCCAGCTGGCTCAACCGCACAAACAACGAACTTCTTTGGATCTCGGCTGATCCAGGGCGCGGGAAGTCAGTTTTGAGCAGGTTCCTCATTGACAAAGAATTGGCTAGACTTTCTCAACAAGCTCCATCTTCCTCGGGATCTTCACCATCGATTTGCTACTTTTTCTTTAAAGATAACGAACAACAAAATAGTCTTGCCACGGCTCTTTGCGCTATTGTACACCAGCTTTTCTGCCACCAACCTAGCCTACGGAAACACGCATTGACCCTTTGGAGAGAGAATGGACTTAAACTTCAGAACGAAGTGATGAGCCTCTGGAAGATCCTACTTGCAGCTGTTGATGATGAAAGTTTCACCGACACATTCATTGTTATCGATGCCTTGGATGAGTGTAAACATGAAGGTCAATCTACATTGATTCATTTAGTCACTGAGTGGTTCAAGAAGGCCACACTCTCCCGACGCTTACCCTGGTTGAAGATTTTGATCACTAGTCGTCCGTATTGGGATATATACGACAGTTTCCATCCCACTATCTACGACTTTCCTAACATCAAACTCCCTATGGACGAAGAAGATGATCTAATCCGCGCTGAGATCGATCTATATGCCAAATCCCGCATTAGAGAGCTCAACATAGCAGAAAATCACCGTGTCAAGATCGAAGAAAAGCTCCTCGGTATGGAAAATCGCACATATCTATGGCTCAACCTTGTGATACAACAAATCCAGTCGATGTCTAAGAGTGTTCATTTTCAACATGACGACGTCAATCTAGTCCCTACTACCGTCAATGAAGCTTACACAAGCATCCTACAGCGGATTGAGCCGACCAATGCACAGCATTCCATTCTGATTCTACAGATTGTGGTTGGTGCACGACGTCCACTGACAGTTGCCGAGATAAGAGTTGCAATGCATTTGATGCTATACGATTCTTCTTCCATTCAAGATGCTACTGCTGACATCAGTTACATTGAGGAAAGGCTACGTGACTTATCTGGGCTTTTTGTTTATGTCAAGCAGTCTACAGTTTATCTGATACACCAAACAGCCAAGGAGTTTTTGTTAGAGACATCTATTCCGCTACATGGGAAATCCATTTCTTGTACTCCCACAGAAACCGACGTCATTTTGTCCCGTATCTGCTACAAATATATCTATCTGCCAGAAGCACAGAATGTGATGAAGTCTGCCGCATACGAAGACATTAGCACTCAAGATCTAGTATTCTGGAGATATGTCATAGACAATTGGATTGTCCACATTTGTGGGATTCCTATCCGCTCCAACCTTCGGGATGAATATGCCAGACTATTGATTGGGGGGATTGCTGATATCGATCATGAGACTTCTAATGGTTGGACTGCTCTCATTGAATCTTGCTCGAGTGGTCATCTTGATATCACTAAGCTCTTGATTTACAAAGGAGCGGATATCAATCATGAGGCTTCTGATGGTTCAACTGCTCTCATTGCATCTTGCTGGAGTGGTCATCTTGATATCACTAAGCTCTTGATTGACAAAGGAGCTGATATCAATCATGAGACTTTTGATGGTTCAACTGCTCTCATTGCATCTTGTTGGAGTGGTCATCTTGATATCACTAAGCTCTTGATTGACAAAGGAGCTGATATCAATCATGAGACTTCTGATGGTTGGACTGCTCTCAGATGGTCTTGCTCAGAAGGTCATCTTGATATTATTAAGCTCTTGATTGACAAAGGAGCTGATATCGATCATGAGACTTCTGATGGTTCAACTGCTCTCATATGGTCTTGCTCAGAAGGTCATCTTGATATCACTAAGCTCTTGATTGACAAAGGAGCTGATATCAATCATGAGACTTCTGATGGTTCAACTGCTCTCATTGCATCTTGCTCACATGGCCATCTTGATATCACTAAGCTCTTGATTGACAAAGGAGCTGATATCGATCATGAGACTTCTGATGGTTGGACTGCTCTCAGATGTTCTTGCTCGCATGGTCATCTTGATATCACTAAGCTCTTGATTGACAAAGGAGCTGATATCGATCATGAGACTTCTGATGGTTGGACTGCTTTCAGATGGTCTTGCACGACTGGTCATCTTGATATCACTAAGCTCTTGATTGACAAAGGAGCTGATATCAATCATGAGACTTCTGATGGTTCAACTGCTCTCAAATGTTCTTGCTCGCATGGTCATCTTGATATCACTAAGCTCTTGATTGACAAAGGAGCTGATATCGATCATGAGACTTCTGATGGTTCAACTGCTCTCATATGGTCTTGCTCAGAAGGTCATCTTGATATCACTAAGCTCTTGATTGACAAAGGAGCTGATATCGGTCATGAGACTTCTGATGGTTCAACTGCTCTCATTGCATCTTGCTCACATGGCCATCTTGATATCACTAAGCTCTTGATTGACAATGGAGCTGATATCGATCATGAGACTTCTGATGGTTGGACTGCTCTCAGATGTTCTTGCTCGCATGGTCATCTTGATATCACTAAGCTCTTGATTGACAAAGGAACTGATATCGATCATGAGACTTCTGATGGTTGGACTGCTTTCAGATGGTCTTGCACGACTGGTCATCTTGATATCACTGAGCTCTTGATTGACAAAGGAGCTGATTTCAAGCATTAGAAAGCATCTTTGTGTTGAGTGTAGTAACAAACACCGTTACGGCGCCTAAAATTCTTACGGTGTATGTCGATTTTGTAAAGTGATAGATGGGGGATGTATGTTTATCCCAGTCGCCAAGCTCCCACCAGCTGGTTAGGACTATTGGATAATTTCGCATTTGGGAGCTTTGGTTTATTCGCTCAATATGTATATCAGCATGTCCTTCTATCGTTAGTTTCCTTCCTATGACTCTTGTATTTTTAGTATTTTTGGGGTTGGTTTTATATCGGTTTCTTTTGGTGTTTGATACTACGTTAGTCAACCGGGTTTACATTCCATTTCTAGCATATCTTTTTATTTATATCGTTACTTTTTTGTTCACGGATATTTGTAGGATGCCAACCTTTGTTTTCTAAGAGTGACTAATATACTGTTGTCGTAATACACAGGTAATATAAAGCCTTTTAATTAAGAAGTTTCACAACCCTTGCTTACATGACAATTTACTCGAGTACTATAGATACTCTTGGATTCATGTATTTATTCGACATATTGATGAGCTTCATGATATATCAGTCTAATTTTGTAATCTATGCAAGAAAAGCTGAAAGGATCAACAAATACTTCCAAATGGGACGTATTTATGTTTTGTTTAGTCGTCAATCTGTCATAGTTTATATAATATTGCTGTATACAAAGTAAAGTTCAAAGTCACATCATGTGTCGTCTATATCTTAAGGGATCATATGAAATTGTAACATTTGATTACTGGGTCACGATATGTGATGTGATATGTGATGTCTTGCCAGATAGTTAAATCAATAGTTAATAAGTTTGTCTGATAACCTGGGACGGAAAATACCGGTGTGATTGCTATTTTTGTAGACTTGAAAGCCAGAGTTAGTTCGAGTCATCTGAGGAAAGACCAAATATTCGACCAGCATTCGGAAGCAAATCGAGCTTGGACATCTAACATGTATATATCAGAAAGAGACTGTATGTCAAGTAAGAGTTCTCTAACCCAAAATCACATTGATCTCAAGTTTCAAGTGAATATACTGAGCATCAAATGTGCCAAAGATAGTAAAATCCAATGAGACGGTACTAATACTAATTGTTTTTGTCTCTATACCACAATGCAGGTACTGCCACCGTATGTGGGTCACGGTCATGTGACCGCGTACGGGCGGCGTTTACCAGCAGAATCATGTATCTAGGCAACGGTGCGCCGGCGCCGTTACCCTCACTAGATCAACAATCATCATCATCATCAATCAACACGTTAAGAATCAGCCCATGCTATTAGTAACTTAGGTGATCAACTGTTTCGTATGCTTTGCTGCTGTAGCCTCTGGGACATCTTGCACGATGCTACCATTCTATATCCAGTGAATCGCGGTAGCGGCTATTTAGTTAAGTTTTGGTATATTGGGGTGAAAAGGGCTCAATAGACCCTCACAAGCAAGGTCCATTCTCAGTGCTCTATCGACGAAACACGAAACTTATTCCCCTTATCACGAGTGGACACTAGAATCCTAGAGAGCCGCTGTGTATTTATAGATACATATTCTATGACTTGGTCTCAAATGCAGTGTCCCATGTTTACTAAGGCTCCCTCCTCGCCAATTCAATGGATTTACGCCAGACTCTGTGTCTCTGGGACGTTGCAAGTTGTTTGGATGAAATATGCACATCATTTCCGGAATGTGTAGTGATATTGTATTTTCTTGCCGGGCCATGGCGTATCTTGAGGTTTATGGAGCCAAAGAATAGAGCCGGTACACGTCTTATCAACCAGGGATATGTACATACTGACAAACATATAAAGATTACTATACATACGTTATACGTTCAATGTCGTGTCGCGACTCTAGGCTGTATATGTAATATAAAGATGGCTAATGATTAGTCACTATAGACAAAAGATGACGAAAGCCCGAGATGACTAATACTACAAACTGAGTAACTAGTAATAGTGGTATTGGCAACTAAAGAAGGAAGAGTGAGGTGATAGAAAGAAAAAAAAGAATATGCCGAATTGTTCCTTTGTTCTTTTGTTTTCCCCATATCCCCTTTTACAACTACAACTATAACCATCGACCAAAGACTCACTTGCCATTTTGAGATTGAGAATGGTGGCTTATATGATTATCCTTTATTATTATTATTCATCCCTCAGTTACGAATATATCTCAATGTAAGAGTCAGAATTTCCATGAAGCTCGCCTTGTGTTTTCTCTTTAGCCAAACTGCCATGAGTTTAGCACATATGTATGATAGTGCGATCATTTGATATATTGGTGATGATTTGAAACAAGGATACTTGGAACCTTGAGCGATGTCACATGTTAAAACAGAAACAAGTTATGCTAATTTTGTGGATCAATCGACGCTGCTGGCTATGATCTGTTCCTTAGTTACTTTATATTTTCCTATCCATAAGACTATCTTTTTTATTTCTCGGGCCGCTCTGGCGAACCAATTCTAAGCCTTCTTGCCCCCTTTACTAGTATTTAAAGTTTTCTGTTTTTATCTCGTGAGCTACATTCCAGTGCTCTGTATCAACCATCGTCACATCCACTTAACGTCGCTGGTGACAAGTTGGCTTTAGTAATCACTATACCATTGGACGGCCGAAGGAATATTTTCCGAAGAAGCAAGCAAGGAGCAGATCTTTTTTTTCATTGTATTTTTTTCGGCTAAGGACGTTGTAAGTGTATTGTTTGTTGTTTTGACTACCAAGCATCGTATGTTGTAGTAAATCCTTGATTATCTTTGACTACCTAGCGAACGTTATGTTGACATTTATTTTCTGATGAAAACTTTGATTCTTTTCATATATCTACGACTTTCTGCAATACCGCAACAAACTTACAGATCACCGTGCTTTATCGAAAACAACCTTTCTAGACTTACCGAGCATAAAGCAAGGCGGCACATGACTTTTGATGCTAAGGGACTGGCTGCCTCTCGGAAATGCATGCAATGCATTTTTCTCTTATGATTTTCAAAGATTACGAGAGGTTTTGCTTATCGAATAAGCCATACAGATCCCGAGATACGTGATGGATTATGTAAACACCGTTAGAGTACATACACGGTGAGAAGGGGGCTGGCTTGTTTTTTTCCGGATTGAGCAGATATGATGATCCATCTGGTTGTGCTGAGCTGTGCCGTACGGCGATTGTCACTATGATAGTCCATCACCGAGAATGAGGGGATTAATGGCGTTCTATCTTCTGATATTCTCTAAACCTATCTAGGAGAATAAAGCAGTAGAAGAAGAAAAAAACCTCCAAATTCTCATGTTACCGTAGCAGTACCAAAGGGTTCTGCAAGTCTAAAATTGAGGTTGTATTGTCAGTGAATAACCGAGAGAATCAAGAGACGTAGGGCAATATATGCATTACTATGCATGAAATGCATTGAAAGGTGCCTTGAATCCAACTCATGATATTCGGGTATAATAGGGCGATTGTTTATTATTGTACTCATGATGACAGCCACTTGTCAATATTGGGCAATAGCAATAAATCACGACTTAATACCAATCATCGGAGAATGCGTGCCCCACCTTGAGTAACGAGTGGCTGCAGATGTGGCTGTGTTTTAGGATGAGAGAAGGAGATAGTAGTGAAAAAAAAAGAATTAACTATAGCTAACTATGGTGTTTTTCTTTTGTTAGTTTCTCTTTTTTTAGTTTGTAGGCTAGTCAGCGTTTATTTTTCAACCTATATTTATTGTAGTGGCCTTGGTTTTTCCCCTTAGTCGGTTTTCCATATTATTGATTGCTAATTCTGAGTGCTGTTTTGAAAACAAGAAAACGGAATATGTTTTTGTTTTAATATTCTGTATTTTTGATTCTATGTTGATCGATATCACTGCCAAAACATGAGATATGTATGTACAGCTATTTTTAAATCTAGTTGGCAATACTAGGGTCGCTGCCATCATGAAGATCTCTTGTCAGTCAACTTGTATCTGCTGATATATTTTTTTCTCCTGTGCCTAGTTGATATGTCGATAATCTTGACGATCTCCAACTGCCAGTCGGTGCGGCGTCGAAAGCCTGGCCTATGACAAGACGATAGAGTCACATTTCTCTCTTTGCTTTCCGGATTTCTCTGCTTCCTCCTTTCTTCCCATTTCCTCTTCCTCTTCCTGCCTTCTGCCCTAGTCCATCCGCGCTTAAGAGATGGTCTAAGCTCTTTTACTAGACCCCTCCTCCATCTTTTCATCTTCACACCCCATCCAAAAGCAGCATCCTCGTGCTTCTCAAACGAGGCGAGAGCCTACATGACTACACAGCAATGAGCACGAGCCTTACCGAGACCTTCGTCAACGTACATGTTCTGCCACGCAGTGGAAGTCAAAGGAAACATTCGGGAGAAAAAATCAAGACATTTAATTTCGGGTTTATCTTTCCGCCGGCCCAGTCTTGCTCCCCCCCGGAACTAGAGTAACATGGCGCATAAAAAAAGATGAAAAGACGAAAAATCAACCTCCGTTGCCTAAAGCCGTCGAAATACTGCCAATACTACCTGCTATAGGGTTATATCAGCCCTGGTATCACCCCGGTATATAATATCGCTATTACTACTTTTATCACCGGCTCTGCTTACACTAATGTACTTTAACCAACTAATGGGAGCCCTCCGACGACATACAGACGAAGCGATGTCCCATTGGTTCTATCCAAAACCCTCCGCGCCGCTTCGACATATGATATACTCCGCGCTGAAAATAAGTAGTCTCGGCCTGGATGTATACGCCTCTTATCTGTGACTCGCTGACGGTGGGATATCACTACGACACAGCAAAGATTTCTTGGCTTAAAATTCAAGACACAAAGATAACAAGCTTGCTATATGACTGTACATAATGTCCCACACCCAAGATTCTCTTTAGTCTCGGCTTTGGATTCCTTAAAAAGAATGTCATGGGCAGCTCCTAGGGCGGGCTTGTCTTTATAGACATCCACACCCCCTTCAAACTTTTCACTATCTTTTTCCAGGTCTTACAACTTCCTTCCCGCACTTGATACCGCCTTCTCCGATATCAAATGCGTTCTAGACTCTCTGTTCATGTTCTTGCATCACTGGAACACACCCTCTTGTCACATGGCTCTTATGCCATTCTTGCAGTGTCATGCGCCGTAGTATCAAGCGCCGTAGTATCATAATGTTGCTAACTCTAGTAATCCTTTTAACCTTGTTGTAGATTCTGTTGATCATCGGAAGCTATTTCTATTAGCACTACATCCCTCTCGGTTGTTTCCACATGCTAAGAGATATCTATATACTCATGTCTCCGACACTTCGGCTACTTCCTTCGCGGACCTTGGTCATGATATGCCAGTGTCACAGACGCAGAGAACCCTGGCGTGACGATCTACGACGAGAACGAGGCTTGCAAAAGTAGAAGTTAAGGTATATTGATGGAAGTTGAAGAAGATAGAGAGGGAAGAAAAGAACTAGACAAGAATAAGGAGGGGAAACGGCCTCCTTATATAGACAAAGGTAACGGCTGTGGTAGATACCACAACCAACAAGATTGGGTCCTAGATCCTTTCATTATCACGCTGTATCGAATTCGCTGTAAAATTCGCGATATACGGTCATGAAATGCTGGGCACGATACGGCGTGAAGTCATATAAAGTTGCTTGTTGTCGCTATGTTGCAATGCCAAGAAATGCCAAGACGTCGCACAACATGTCAAGAATTGTTAGGTGTTCCGCTAAATAAAGCTTGGCAGGGTGTCATCGAGTCTTGCTTGATGATTTCAGCGCCTGTTTGCCTGACATAGACGCGACTGCAACCCAAATACAGCAGCACAAACTACCGTCTATCCGTTTCCCATCACTGCCTTTTTTTTTGGCTCTCCCGACAAGACAGCTCGCTCAAATTGCAATAGCCCATATCGCCATATCGTGCTGCACTTTGCCACTTTGCCCCCCACATTTTAGAGTTGCTCTAAATTTCTTGGCAGTGATTCCCAATTAGGAAAAACAAAGTACTCTTTCACCTTGCCTCACTAAGTTTATGTAATCGATACCTTTATGCCACCATATTCTTGACAATCGCTAGAAAATTACTCTACTTACAACTTACACTGGAAGTGCACTAAAATTAACCAAGTACTCCGACAACATAGTGATCAATTGGCTGGAAAACCATATTTGCTCCTTTTATGCCATCCACGTTCAGATCTTCTAATGGAACTGGACCAGTGTAAATTTCCAGAGCCCTTCGTGATGAGCTTAGTATTTTTAGGTTAATTATTGTGCATCTTTAGAGTCACAACACGGCATACCTTCAATCAATTTCAAGGTCGTGGAACTTGATCGTCAATTGTACTTTACTCTATTATACCTATATCGTAGGTCCATTTTCAGTTCTAACTTGCAGGAGACTACAGACCGTTACCCGCTGCTTAATGACCATATTTTACATCCAGATCTAGATCTCATCGATCTTGCACAGCCCATCGAAAACGATGGAACTCATCCACATCACAACAATTATTTAGTTAAATCACTTACGTTTATTCATTTATGAGCTGTTCACTATTGATGATTAGGCTTCATAAGGTATTTTTTTGCTATCTACATCATACACTACGAAACGTGCTATGATTGACAATATACCAAAGCCTCCCAACAACAATTCCTATTTTTTATACAGAGAGTATTCGAAGGCTGTTTGCATTCGCTTCATAGTAGATCACTAATCAGAGCCAGTAGTAATTACCACCATTACCCTTTCCACCCCCCTTACGTATGGGATCTAAACTTAAAGATTGGCCTAAAACTATGAATTGGCACCCTTCGCCATCTAATCTCACATTGAGGTCTTCGCCACGGGGACTAACACTTTCCCGACCCCAGTGACAAACGGGTGTCGGATCTAACCAAAGACATGTTGTCATATGCTCTTTTGCCACAGCTCACCTGTAGAGTCTAATATTGTGACAAATCTTCCTGCCGAGAAATATCTCGCAAGATCAGTAAACTTTGTCGAATCTCCCTCAAACATGGACACGTTGCGATATATAGGCCTTCAGAACATCGGCTTCATTCAGGAACTATGGCAATGTCATCTCTATCGACTCTGTAACTGGCCGTTCGCTCTCCTACTCAAAAGCATAACTTTGCAGTAATTTAACCTAGTTCTAAAATGCGCATTAGGTTCATGACGATCAAAACTTCTATTGAAGAAAACTCTACCAAGAAAGCCTCACGATATATAGGGCTTTGAAATATTGACTTCACTGAGCAACTTCAGAAGTGCCACTCTATCAACTCTATAAGCACATCTTGGTATTTCTGTCCAAGAACACGTCTTTATGTTTCACAAGCTTCCAAGCTTAGAATCTACCATTGTCATTGTTCTATTTATCCTCTTGGATCTACATAGTTTTTAGGCTAATTGTTATGAAATAACACTCGCAGACCCTCCGCATGAAGCTAGACTTGATACACAGCCTCACCTTTCGATTCCGGTGGCAACAATTCCTGCATTGAGGCTTAGACTTGATACACAGCCAACACAGCATTGCCTCGAACTTCTGTCCGTAGACCAGATCCTTCTGTTTTCTTCCTCTCTTGGTTTAACATAAATATCTTGCTTGTTTCTTTCTTTTCTATTCTCTTTTTCCTTTCCCCTCCAAGCTTACAACTCTCTGTGTACCTGACCTCCTGGTTCAACCTCCTCTTCTTGTTCCTGTTCTTGTTCTTATCTTTGCTCCTGCTCCTGTCCTGATCTAATTCCACTTTACTTAATTTATTATTCTGTTTATTTCTGATATCCTGAAAACACCAAAAACATCATCGCGTGACTACTCGCCTAGTGATCACTTGTTTCCTTTTGGACTCCTGCCTGCCCGTCCATTACATATCATGATAATATGGCCATGATCCACTACAATATTAACAATCCGCAGTACATATTCATAGCTCTATAGCTCTATAGTTCTATAAGATTAATGAATTAAAAATAAAAATAAAAACTTGTAGTACAATAAGAAATAATATCTTGCTTACTGACTATAAACGATTTGCGTTGCTAAGTGCATCAAGTCATAGCTTTCGCTTGCTAGCTCTAACATATATAGCTACAGCGGGGTTGACATTCATATACTTTACCCCGCTGGACACTCAACCAATAGTCCTATCTAACTAGCTGACAAAAAATTCAGTTCTTTGATAAGCTTATAGCCAACATTTGTACTATCTAAAGAACTATACTTCAGTGTCTGATTATACAATCATTTCCCAATCGCCTAATTTGCGGTTGTTACTTATTCATAACTCTTTCTCTGTTAATTAACCAATCTACTCTTCTCTTGATACTCAATAACACAGCCTATCGTTTGTTAAATCTTTTCTAACAACCTACTGTTAATGTTTTGCCTCTACAATCTTTGACCTTAATGCTAACATCACGTTAGAAGTTCTACCATCTCCTATATTCCTGCCCATATTTATACGTCTGACATTATGGCATTTCCCTTACAATGCAACATTACTTTAGAACTACGTAACTTACTGTAAGCCATTGATCATTGCTGATTTTACTACTACGATTCTTCTTACTTGTCTATGTAGAACATTCTCTCAATAATCTTGGTCTTTGCTCTTATATTTTAGCCACCATCTCAACTTGCTTTGTAACTCGGGAATCATGTAGTTATCAATATATCCTGCCGATACTACAGAAAGTAATTACTATGTAAGTTTAATATTAAAACACCAACTGTGTCACTTGTTGTTTTATCAATCATGTAAACTATAAATCCCAACCACCTAATATCATGCTATTCTAATGGTACAAGTACCCAAAGTTGTTGATAATTTGAACTGCCATATTAGTCTTGTGGTTCTTCTTACAACTAAAAAACCTAATTGAAATACACAGTAATACTTACAAACACTACCTTTATCCTACCGAATTGTTTTATTTCCATTCTCAATAGCATTAACTATTATTATATATACATAGCAAGTGAGTGTCTGTCCTGCCAATTGTGCTGTAATGCCCGGTAATATATTAAATCTGCTTGTTATATTATCTTGTTTGGCTAACTATTATTTTCAATTTTATTGACTAACCTTCTCTATTGCACCTAATTACCTGCTCTATATAGTAGAAATCCCAATAAATATATAGTATACTACGATTATGAATTACTTCATGCAACCAATCTTTTCGCTTACAACTTTACCAATATTAAATTCGACTTTTAAAATTGGGGGTTTTTTTTTCTATTTAATTCAGTAATCTTATGGGACTATAGAGCTATCAAGATGTTTAACTTGAGCTTATTTATAGTTACTTCATTTCTAAATCAGCGAACACTAATTCAGCCATATAGCATTTCTTAAAACCACTGATGGCCTCTTCTAGCGTCCTAACAGCCTGTTTAATATCTTGTTTCAGCTTATTTCTCCCCGCTAATATTACCTGAACCCTTAAAAATTGTTTATACCCTAAAATCAAACTGTCCACCTTTACCTTCGATATTGTCTATATTTATGTATCTATCATTATTACAAATGATACCAAGCTATCACTACTCTGTACTCCTGATAGAATGTAGTCCGTTCATATCACATTACTCTTCTTGATACCTTGATCAAAATCCCCCTTTGGATAGTACTTGATGTTGTTCTATTGCCATTCTTTTCCTAAATTAGCATACTATGCGCCCCTATTTGAGCTATAAAAAATTTGGTTATAGCTTTTGAAGTAAATATTTCTAGCTTTGCTAATGCTACTCTTTGCTTGTAAGAACTAATATTTGAGATGCTAATTGAAGCTTTACATCATCATCGTGACTTAACCCTAAATTTGCTCAAAATTTGATGTTTGTCTTATTTAATGGTCCAATCAATGTACTTACATCAGCATACCTTTCTTCTTAATTAAATTATTCTAGTTATCTTATTTTCTATTGTTAAATTAACTATGATTTTACAAGTCTCTTGCTTTTATACTCATACAACATCTATTCTGTAATAGCCCTATCAAATGATACTCTTTTCAATTTGATTTCTAAACTCAACCAACTATATCATATCACAACATAATCCGCATCCCTCTATAGCTACATAAGATTAATGAATCAAAAAAATCACATCACAACCAAACAATCTATATTTCATACAATCTCTATAACCTAATTGTCTACCTTGATTCACAAAACACACTGGCCTATTAATTAACTATACTGCCCTAATGCTGACGTTAGCCTTTATGCCATTCATACATTTATATCATAGCACCAATCTTATTCACTAAATTTCAAAATTCACCGCCATAAAGAACTATAAAAAACTGGCTATAGCTTTAAGTACATATTTTCAGCTTGGCTCATGCTACTCTTTGGTTGTAAGGAGTAGCATTTGAGATGTTAACTGAAGCTTTACATCATAATCGTAACTTAAACCTAGCAAAATTGTGCACTAAACTTGCTCAGAATTTGATGTCTATCTTATTTAATGGCCCTGCCAGTATACTTTTTTTTTTTTTTTTAAATTCATTTATCTTATGGAGTTATAGAGCTATGAAGATTTTGCCAATATACTTACTGTAAGGGTCTAAGGCCCATCAGTATTGGCCAAGTCATGCCTTGGCCCTACTTGACTTTGACATAAATAGGGACCGATTCCCTCGTAGTTTAGTCTTAGTTTCTCTTTTTCCCTCATCGGTCTCAATCGAACTACTCTTTTACGACCAGTTTTCATCGCAACTCCTCGTATATCGTCTCATTTTGAGACCGATACTTCTTTATCTTGTCCAAGCATCCGCTTGCCCCTTTGTCCGAGCATCTGCTCGCTGTATTTACTTCTGTCCAAGCTGTCTGCTTGCCCTCTATTCTGTCCAAGCCGTCCGCTTGCTTTCCCTCTCCTCTGTCCAAACACTGTCTCTGTTTGCTCCTTATCTCGTCCAGACTCTGCTTAAAAACAGTCTGCCATCTGTCCAAGCCCCCTCACTGAAAGGCTTGCCCCTACCCGTCCGCTTGTATACCCCTCGCGCCCCTAGTCACCATGTCTGACCTTATCTTCCTGTTTCTGGTCATTATGGCCTCCCTGACTTGCTCCGCCCTCGCCGGCTACTACGAAATCTTCCTAGACCTCAAGCAGTATCTCGCCCTGGCCCGCGTCCACCTCTTGGACCCCAGCCAGGAACCCCCTGAGGGTTACACTCTGTCGGCTGTAGGCCTACCCGAGGACCGCCCTTGGAGTAGACCAGGCTGGTGCTACTTGGCACTGTTCAAACGCAAGGAACGTGCCCGTCTCGCAGCCACCCTAGGTTTCTGCCCTGCCTCCCGTGACATCCTCAGTCACAGCCAGCACTTCCACAGCCACTTAGGCCATCTGTCCTTCACCAGCGGTTTTGTCGGCCACGTCCACATCGGCCAAGCACGTACGTGAGACGATATACGAGGATTTGCGAGGAAAAATGGTCGTAAAGATGAATTGAATTGAGACCGATGAGGGAGAAAGAGAAACTAAGACTAAACCACGAGGGAATCGGTCCCTATTTATGTCAAAGTCGAGTAGGGCCAAGGCATGACTTGGCCAATACTGATGGGCCTTAGACCCTTACAGTACGCGTCAGGAACGCGTTGCACGCACCTCGCTCCGTCCTTCCCTCCTCAAGTCACCATTCATGGGCCTACCTCGCACCCCCACGAGAACTCGCTCCAAGGCCAAGGAAACCACTGAGCAACTAATCTCCACTGAGACAACCCACGCGCGCACCTTGAGCCGAGTAACCACCTCTCGCAACCCGCTACCCTTGGATGACGAAGACGATGCAAGTGATAACCCTTCCGATACCTCTGACCTGGCTCGTCTGGCTGAAAGCATGAGGCCCCGCGACACCTACCCTGAATCTGACCGCGGTCGCCAACCCTCGCGTGAAGCTGACCGTCTGGACTCTCTGCAATCTGATATGGTAGAAATGAAGTCCATGATGAATCGACTCGGTCAAATGCTGTTCGCCAAAGAGCATCATGATACTACCGCTCCTCCGCTACCGCCTGCCCCTGCTCCTCAGCCACTACCCGCCTCTTCCAGCCAAACCCTACCCCGTCAGGTCCAGCCTCTACTCAGCGAATTCAGCGGCTTGCACTCTGACTACGAGATCTGGAGAAGGCTGGCAACGAACAAGATGTTGATCGATGGAGCAGCCCTAGGCGGTGACCTCTCGAAGGCAGTCTACCTGTACGGCCGCTTAGGCGCAACCACACAAGCCAAGTTGAACGTCTTTTTCGACTCTATCTGCCAACGATCCAGACCCTACGACCTGCTGCTGGAGAAGCTTGATGATATGTTCCGGTCGCGCGAACGGCTCACTAACGCGCGCATTGCTTTCTACAAATCCGCCCAAGGAGACCGGGTGAGACGATATACGAGGATTTGCGAGGAAAAATGGTCGTAAAGATGAATTGAATTGAGACCGATGAGGGAGAAAGAGAAACTAAGACTAAACTACGAGGGAATCGGTCCCTATTTATGTCAAAGTCAAGTAGGGCCAAGGCATGACTTGGCCAATACTGATGGGCCTTAGACCCTTACAATAGTCTCCCCCCCCACCGGCAGAAAAAATTTACTAATTTTACAACAAAAACCCATAAAAACTCCTTCAAACAACCCATGCAATATGACAAATAACAGAAAACAAGATGAGCCATGGTAACAATCCAATAAAACAAAAATAACACTTTCCAAACAGGGTAAAGATACCGGAAGCGGTAGGCGCCAGGGGGCGCAAGCGGTCGTCGTGGCGCAGTGGTCTGCGGCATAGTCTCCAGCGGGGAGGATTGCGTGTGTCGAGGGTCACGCCATAGCCCTTGTCGGATTTGCTCTACGACAATAACCAGGCAGAGTACAGAGACTGGACGGTGACATCCCAGTTCTTCTTGGTTTTCTCCGTGAAGATGCGCCAGGCAACAGTGTCTTCCACATGTTCCAGGGGTTCCCACGTCGCATCTTGGTAGCCTAGCCATTTGACGAGGGCTTGCTTGTGACCTCGGGAAGTGCGCTGTTTCAATATTGCCTCCACCCTGTACTCACCAGCCTCCAATGATGGGTCCTCAAGCGCTTCCCTAGCCGTGATTGCGACAGGCTCATCGTCCTGAATCTCCTGAGATGGCAAGGGGTTGTTTGGGGCGCGTCGGATGAGACTCACATGGAAGACTGGGTGAATATCCGAGGGTACGTTCAGGCGAACGTTATGGCTGCCTACAACTTCCAGGACAGTGTACCGTCTAGCTAGCCAGTCTAGCTTCTTTGAAGGCCTTTCCGTAGTCAGGTGCTTCGTGTTTAGGTAAACTAGGTCTCCTACTTTGAAACTTTCAGAGGGCTGGCGAAGACGGTTAGCACTGTTCTCCTGGTGTTCTTGGGCGGCCGCCATGGCGACAATAGCGAACTGGGTGGCATCACTTAGCTTTGCTAACCAATCCTGGGCCCCGCGCACTGGAGACTTATTCGAGGCTGGGGGCCCTTGTACAGATGGTTCGATAATGTCGACGTTAAAACCGTGGGTCATGAAGAAAGGAGAGAGGCCTGTAGCGGAAGAGATCCTGTTGTTTAGGGCGAGTTGTGCTTGGGGCAGCAAGGAGGCCCAGTCGTCCTGGGCGAAGGAACAGAAATTGCGAAGGTATGTCTCAATCTCCTGATTACTGCGTTCTTGGCTGCCATCCGTCTGAGGATGGAACGCTGTGGACAGGCGACGCTGAATGCCGAACCGGCGACATACTTCTCCCCAGAATAATTGAGCAAATTGAGGCCCTCTGTCGGAGACGATTGCTTGAGGAAAACCGTGGTGCGAGAAAACATGGATTAGCAAGGCTTCAGCGGTGGCTTGTGCGGTTGTAGACGACATGGGGATCAGGATCTGGGACTTAGACAGGCGGTCGGTGACACCCAGAATGGAAGTATAGCCTGAAGAGGTAGGTAGTGGGCCAATAAAGTCCATTGCTAGTTCGGCCCAGGGTCTAGACGGTACTGGCAGAGGTTTCAATAGACCGCGCTTTTGCTCTCGCCAGATCTTGCTCTTGCCGCAAGAGGAGCAGTTGGACACGAATTGTCGGACGTCGTTAGTCAAGCCAGGCCAGGCATACTCGCGCGATACAAGATCACGAGTGATTGCTCTTCCTGGGTGTCCGGCCAGAGTAGAGTCGTGAGTCTGCTGGATGATCTTGGTTCTCAGGGGTTCGTAGTATGGGACCCAAAGTCTATCACGCCAGCGCAGCAGTCCGTCTTGGTCAACCTTACACTCACTCATCTGCCATTGCAGACCCCAGTCGGCGGGGAACGAGCGAGCTTCATCTCGTACTGATTTACGAGCCAGCCACCAGCGGTTATTATTGGCAAGGGCTTGGTTCCATAGGTCAGTCATCTCGGGGTCAGCGAAAGGGGATGGTACTACTTCTCTAGTTGCGTTATCGTCAGTCGGCGCGTCCTTGTCAGGCTCCTGAGCCCAAACTGCGCCGATTACCACCAGGTCGTTGCTTGACTCACTCTTCTCAAGGAGTTGGTGGAAGCGACTAGCCAGCCTGTCGTCATTTTCGTTGGCTGGCATGTCCTGGTCCCTTCTAGACAGGGCATCTGGCACAACTTGCTCAGTACCTGGGCGGTGGCGTAGGCAGAAACTAAAGTCCGAAAGCTCATATCCCCAGCGGCGCTGTCTCTCAGCCAACGTTCTCTTGGTCTGAAAGTATTCCAAGTTCCGGTGATCAGTCCACACCACAAAGTCGACCCCTAGGAGGAAATGGCGCCATTCGCGAATGGACCAGTAGATGGCCAACATCTCCTTGTCGTGAATGGGGTAGTTGGCTTCGGGGGGTGTGAGTTTGCGAGAAAGGAAGGCAATGGGATGCATGAGACCATCGTCTCCTCGTTGAGACAATTCTGCTCCCAGGGCGTAACCGGATGAGTCCGCGGTCAATACCGTTTCTCTCAGCGGGTCAAAGGGGGTCAAAACAGGGGGAGTGAGGAAGGCTCTCTTAACCTCGGCGAAAGCGTGCGCACATGCGTCGGACCAGACAAAGGGGGTATCCTTCTTGGTTAACCCTACCATCGGCGCTATTATTTCGGACAGTCGAGGCACAAAGTCTCGATAGAAGTTGACAAAGCCGATGAAACCACGTAGACCTTTCAAAGTTGTGGGAGAATTCCAGTTGCGAATCGCAAGGGTTTTCTCAGGGTCTGCCTTGATACCAATACCTGGGCCAACGATGAAGCCGAGGAACTTGATTTCCTTAGCTAGGAACTGGCACTTGCGGAGGTCGAGTTGCAGGCCGGCGAGATCGAGTGCGTGGACAATTTCGAGAACTAACTTCCTGTGCTCCTCTTCAGTACCACTGGAGTAGATGTCCACATCGTCGATGTAGGCGCTGCAGCTGATGCCTAGCCATTTTCGAAGGACCGAATTGATGTAACGCTGGAAAGCAGCAGGGGCATTAGTCAAACCGAAAGGGATCACGTTCCATTCAAAGGCCCCTAGGGGAGTCCGAAAGGCGGTTAACTCCTCAGAACCAGGGGCAATCCGAATACGATGAAATGCGGCAATAACGTCGACCTTGGAGACCCATTTAGCAGCCGAGATTTGCCGAAGGGTGTCATGGATAAGGGGCAGTGGGTAAGAGTCCTTCTTGGAGATGGCATTGACTGCGCGGTAGTCCACACAGAAGCGAATTCCACCTCCAGGTTTCTTTACAAATAGGACGGGGGAGCCCACTTCAGATTTCGTATCCTTTATCCATTTTGTCCCCAGTAGTTCAGTCAAGGTCTTTTGCATCACCAACAGTTCAGCGCGCGACAGCGGGTAGAGCGATTGCACAGGTAACGTTTTCCCTTCTAACAGTTCAATCTTCAGGTCTACTCCAGGCCGATGTGGCGGGAGGTCCTTGGAGGCTTTGGCTTCAAACGCGGACGCTACCGGTTGCAGCCACTCGGGTAAGGGCGGTCTTTCCTGTTCCTTCTGTTCCAGCGCCCTGTTGACGTCTTCTAGCGTGATGCGGAATACAGCGGCGTCATCATTGTCACAGAGTTTATGGAACTCTTCAGGCGTTAGTTCTTCGGCCGTGGTGACTTCGATTTGTCCAGAGCGCGGGTGTAGATGCACGTCGTGATTAATCAGCCAGCGTTGACCGAGTATTAAGTCTTCGGTTTGGCCGGGGACGACGTAGGCCCAAATGTCCTCGTTGTCACGGGCTAAGGCCCAGTTGGTATTTGTCTAGGTATTTACCTAGCCAGATAAACGGCTATAAATAGGGACCTATTCCCGCCGTATTCCAACAGATATTAGTCTTTCTCCTTCATCGGTATCAATCGAAGTCCTTTCTACTAGATTGCTTGCCACTGCCTCACCTAGTTCGTGTCATTTTGATACCGATCTACAGCTTTTACTTATTACTTTACTATCCCGTGCAGCGTCCATACCTCACTTGACCCTTTTTATCCTTACTATCTAGTGCAGCGTCCATACCTCACTCAACCTTTTATCATATTTTCAGTGCAGCGTCCTCACCTCACTTGACACTTTATCCATAAATTAACGCGACGTTTCTTCCGCACTTATCCAATTTCTGCACCATGATGCACACTATCCTTCTCCATGTCTGGGAGATTGCCCTCGGCCTCTTTTACGGCCTCACCGATTCACTAGCCTTCCTCTTTTTAGGCCCTATCATCTTTATCTTCCTAGCGGACTCTACGCTACGCCTCATCCAGGCCTTCAAAGCCAAGCACGTCCCCACCCCCTTTCACTCGCAGAAACGCCTGTGGACTCGCTCCGGCTGGTGCTACCTCTCCCTCTTCAAGCGCTCCGAGCGTCCCCGCCTAGCCAAACTACTTGGCCCCTTCCCTGCTGGTCCTCTTATCTTGTCCCACGCTTCGCACTTCCACAGCCACCTTCACTGCATGACCTTCGCATCTGGCATCATTGGCCACATTGCACCCATGCCCACTAGGATCCGGTCCACCCGAAGCGCACAGATCCTCACAGTCCGCGCCCTGACCAACCCCCACATACTAGGGTTTGGCTCGGACACCATCGATGACAACATGGACTCCTTCCTCCACCAGCCAGAGATAGGCCCCCAGCCTAGGCCCGCTCCCCTGCGCACCTCGATCTGCGGACGCCCACGCGCCAAGGTCTACTCCACCGAGGCAACACGTACACTCGACTATCTCACACAGGTCTACCAAGGCAAACTCCAAGCAGCCTCCAGGGACCCGGTGGACTGGATCACCTTCAAGAAAGGCCGCTGGGCCTTCCAATTCCACGAGAACCTAAACATCGCGGAAATTCAGTTGATCGCCCTCCAAACCCTACTCAAGGAGAACGCCCCTGAACTCGGCCAACTAGACAAGCTCTATGAGCTCCTCAACGACATTGCCACAGACATCACCTCCTTCCTCACACCAAAGAAACCTGTCCAGCCACCGGTTATCAAGGATGAATACGATATGGAAGAAGAACTAGCGGCTCTCGCTGAAACCCTAGAACGTCATGGCCTCAAAATAGCCGCCCCTACCCGTAACGCTCCTACCTCCGCTCAAACTCACGCACCCTCCACGACGCCCACATCAACGCCCCTAGCTGGCGGCATTACCATTCTCCCCAACCGCGAAGACTCCATCTCTCGCCGTAAGGACGTCCTAGACGCTGTGCGCAAATTCGACGGATCGTTCGACTACACCACATGGAAGCACGAGCTCAACGAGAAATTCCTCGTCGACTTCCAGAGGTTTCACTCGCCTAGGGACCAACTGTAAGGGTCTAAGGCCCATCAGTATTGGCCAAGTCATGCCTTGGCCCTACTCGACTTTGACATAAATAGGGACCGATTCCCTCGTAGTTTAGTCTTAGTTTCTCTTTCTCCCTCATCGGTCTCAATTCAATTCATCTTTACGACCATTTTTCCTCGCAAATCCTCGTATATCGTCTCATTTTGAGACCGATAACTCTTAAGTTTTTGTTGTCCAAGCCGTCTGCTTGCCCTCTTTTCTGTCCAAGCCGTCTGCTTGCCCTCTCTTCCGTCCAAGCCGTCCGCTTGCCCTCTCTGTTGTCCAAGCCGTCCGCTTGCCTCTCTTCCTGTCCAAGCCGCCCGCTTGCCACTTTTCCTGTACAAGCCGACCGCTTGATTTCTCCCTTTGTCCAAGCCGTTTGCTTGCCTTTATTCGTCCTGTCCAAGCCGTTTGCTTGCCCTATTGCACCTGCTTATCCGTCCGCTCGCCCGCTTCTCGCACACGTCCAAGTCACCATGTCTGGCTTGCTATTTCTGTTCTGGGGC